>NMRB01003996.1:0-11946 GCA_002633025.1 Notospermus geniculatus | reverse complement strand
GAATCTGCAGCCAGAGTCAAGAGCATCAAGAGTGCAATATCATGATGGCTGTCATCATAAAGACATTAATGTCTTAATATGCTGTCATGTACTAGTATTTAGGCCTAAAACCACTTGACCTGTTTGTACAAGTACAAAATAGTCCATCACTTCGTTTTGTCATTTCGTCATTTTGCTGTTTTGACAAAGCCGGAATAAAAGTATAATTTTGGGTGGTTCCATAGTTTCCTGGGTGGTTCCATAGTTTCCTGGTTGGTTTCATGGTTTCATGGGTGGTTTCATGGTTTCATCGTTCCAAGGTTTAGAACCTACCTTCCAGAAGGTATGCAAAATCTGGCTGTGATTGCACTATAATACTTGGACCAACTTCGTGAATGTTGTTGAGACATCTCTCAACCATGCATTCATCCATGGTCTGACATTGATCCCTAGCACACACAAAGGTATACAAAAGACAGACTGGTGCACAATACCCCATTCAAACTAGCAATTAGCCCAAGTGCCAAACTGCAGTGGGGTAAAAGCTGTTCACTGGAAGATCCTTACAGCTTAACCACCCCCAATTAATCGTGTTTGTTGGCAAATAAACATTCATTGTTGAAGTTCTGGCCATTTCTGCCAGCCAGCAGTAAGGGACGAGAAAAACCTAATGCCACGTGTTGGGTTGATTGCAAAAGTGGGGTCCGGAAGGCGGTATTTCGGCGCATTACTTACTGATCTGAGAAGCTGGGACGGGATTTATCGCAGCAGACCCACCACATATCTTTACACCTACACCTTCGGAACTATCCACTGCACTAGATCACAGAGAATACTAGTAAATGTTAATTTTGTTACGCCATATCATTTGTTTCCATTTTGAATCAGCAATTTCCGCATCTCCCTCCAACTCACGTGTCTTTTCAGGCGGCTATGTCCTTCACCCGGGGATTCTGACCTAAATATATCTGTTGTCAAGTAACGGGGAATCCCCTTGTTCAGCCAATCCACGCTCGTTAACCGCGCTTAGAAACTGCTATTGTTGACGTCGGCCTCGAAGTATGACCAACAGACGGCGTTAGGTGTCCGATTCGGGGAATCCCCGTTGGGAATGTGCTAAAATGTGCGGTAAAATGGACGAATTTTGTGGTTCTCGGCCAGCTTACATGAAGTAATTGGATCATATTGCCTTCAAAATGTCCGAACCGTGGATGTACACTAACAGAAGCGTGACAACATTGATCAAATTTGCAAACGGCGTTAATTTTGTTGACTTTCCAATTGGAAAAAGTATGAATACACGGTGTACATTTTGTACACGTATTCAGAGCCAATCAGAATGTCCCCAGGAAAAACAGTACTGTCCCACGAACAAAAGATCATATTGTTACATTCTAATCTCTGAGGATTGGTTTTCAATAGTCATGCTGCTTATTCCGTCATTCAACAATAGAAGTGGACACTTTTTACAGGGGGAAACTCTGTACCGTTACACCGGCACTGGATGTGACTTATTTTATGGTTGAGGCGGTACATTGGGTTTGTGGCCCACACCACTGAATATTGAGAAAGCAACCATCGTTACGTCAGGTGAACTGTTCATTCATTCAATAACTGATCACAGTTTTTTGGTCGATATTTATCAACTCTCATTAGAATTTCACCCTTGTCATGTGATTTCCGAATAGCCAGCAAATGCATCAAAGACCCGTCATGCTGATTTAACTCTATATATTTCGTACTAGCTGCTGTAACTGACGGCATTCTGGCAGAACTTTCAATATATGTCAGTTTACCCGTACCCTGCCTAACCAGGCCGTCCTTGGGGTCCGGGATTCGATGAAGGATTAGAACGCAAGGCCCTGGTACCCCTACATAATAAATCCAGTTTGTTTTGATGTAGAGTCGTTGTCTATAGTCGTGGCAACTACCATAATTTATAGCTTCAACTTCATACAATATCGGCCTATATCCGTACTCCCTGAAGTGAGAAAACAAGTAAACACTTCCTGTCTCCAGTCTCAGATAATTTATGCTAACCCCGAAGCGTCGAGGCCTAAGTCGTAGAGGAATACGTTCACCATTGATCAGAAGTAGGTCAAAATGACCCGATTTATTTGATGCTATGATGTCATATAAAGTGTAATACATGCGACGTCTGACGACACAGTTCACCAGGACATTTCCTTCTGATCCCACTGCCATATCGTATTGGATTCCCGGCTTATAGCAGAGTTCACTTTGGGGTAGTCGGACCCTACCACAGACGTTTCCGCGCACGGTATCATAAATAACACATTCCCTGTACCCCTTTGTTCTGCTGAGGAAAAACAGGAACACATCCAAATAGAATATATCTCGTATAAAACCTATATATTTTTCATAATAGAACTGTTTATTTTGTGCTATTTTGAAGCCACCGCCTTTTTCCTGACGGTAAACTTGTGAGGTATAAAACGGGGAATTATGCGGGTGATCTAAAATTACAATTATAGCTCCACTTAGCCATGCAAAGAACCAATAGTCATGTTCATGAAGTGTTATAGGTGGCAGAAACCTCCCAGTTTTCCTTTTCGTAAAAGTAAAAACCATATCCTGTGGGTTTTTCAAAAAAAATATTACCGAATACTTGGGATCCTGCTGTTGGTTTGTGTGGACCAGACCTGTGGGTTTATGTTCTGATGATGCTGTCCTGTAGGTGTGTTAAACAGGCACGGCATTCATTCTTTATCCTACTCTATAAACATACCCCCGTTAAGGGCGATTTCTGTTGACAATGTTGTTAAACTCCCCCTTATCAACCTCGCCCCATGTAGAGTAATTCTCATCCCTTGGATATCGTATGCATTATATTGTAAACATTCATTCTCCAACACTGGGGCGAAGGCAAACTACGATAGGCTATTAGTAAATGATGTAGTTACAATCGGTGGTGCTGCCTGTCGACAAATTTGAATATCGTACCCATTTAAAAAAATTTAATTGACGATGCTGGTGATATTCATACTTCACGCAGCGTTGAAATTGTTGATACTTGGACGGAATTTTAACACTGCCATTGACGTGCCTAGATCGCCATCTTGAAAATCCTGACGTCATCGTCGGGGCGGGGGGGGGGCGGACGCCATCTTTTTGGTCTTTCAAGTGACGCGAACTTCTTTTTCAAAATGTTATTATTTGCAGAAAGCAATATTTACCGAAAATGAAATAGAATAACTTTATTATCACTTTATTTATTCTACCGATGTATACCTTTGTACACCTATCTACAATAGATCTAAATTGTATACTTAGAAAACGACGTGATGGGTAACCGCTTTACCAACAGAAGAATTTCTACTGTTCGCTCCGCGCGCGCACTACTTTTCACGATGGAAACCTAGCGTCGATACCATTGGTGATATCCTTGCCCAGATATCGCCACCTAGGACCAAGTATGGGTGATCGTGTGGATTTGTTAAAAAAACTACAACCCGTGAAACAAGAGTTATGTTTGCTCAAAAACCTATCCGCTGTTCTGTGTAAGCAGACTGTAGATTTATGACATGACGTCACATTTCCATGCGACGACACGATGTCGGCCTGTTGACCGTCAAAATATCAAAAGCGACGTCAGGGCATGAACACAGCATCTACAAACAGCTCTTGACATCAGAAATCATGACGTGACAGTTTTGACGACATCGCCGGCAATATGACGGCAAACATGGCCGATTCTTAACACAGTAACGTGACTGTTGTGGCGTTAGTGAAGAACCTAGGGTGAGCGGACTCCTTATCAGAGGGTCCCGGGTTCGAATCCCAGTCCTGAGCAAGAAAAAAACACGCTCGCTTGTGACCTTGAGCAAGTCACTTTGCTTCACTTGCTTAACCCCACCCAGGTGTAAAAGAGGTACCTGGCTGGTAGTGATGGTCTATGTCAATCTTAGTCCAAGACCGCTGAAATCGGATGCCGGGACTGTAATACTCCCCGGGGAGTGGAGATACGAAATGGGAATGAACAGACCTATAGCTGGGGGTAATATATTGTGAAGTGCCTTGACACTTAAATGTAAAAGGCACTATAAGCCCACAAATTATTATCATTATCATTAACATCTATACGATTTTTGGATCAAGAATTCTTTACCTTAGCGAACTGTACACGTTTACTTTTGTGTAAATATTTGATTTATGCTTTTCAATGTATAAAACGTTTTTCTTCCCGTCAATAGTCAAACGATTTTTATTCCCCATATCACTTTTGTAACCAATAAAGTCTATATCCATTTTTGTGGCTGCGTACTGTTGTAGATTTGACGTGAATGGGTCTTTTGTGAAGCAGTCCACCTGAAATCCAATCAGAAGCGCCCTCTTTTGGCCAACGTGATGACAATGTGTTAAAACCACACCGATTTTGCGGTTTACAGCGAAGTAAGTCCAATTTGAAGGGGCTACAAAAATTTGTTCCTGCGTTTTAGAATTTTTGCTCAGTATGTCGCGAAAAATGACAAGCCTCGTTAATTTTTTGCTGGGGTAAAAGAAAATGATATCATATGTGCGAAGAAAAAGAAAATAGTATTGGCCGCCCTTTGGTGTGTGAAACAGGGTTTTTATATAAACTAGAATAAAGGGCGTGGTGTAGTTTTTAATCTTGTGCACTGTGTACAAGTGTACGTGGTGCTTATCTTCCTGATTCACACGGGAAACGATTGCACATAGTTTCATGTGTATTACGTCCACTTTTAATCTCATGCCACGTCTAACGCTACAAGCCGGTGTTTTTGGAATCGAAACATTCCCAGTGAAATTCCCAATTGAAAAATCGTATATTTCCATTTCTTCGTCAATACTGCAAACGCCCCCTAATGATCCATAGTAAAAAAATAGAAAGTACGTTGCTGTCGTTATAATTACTACTACCTTTCTGTTCCCGTGTGCAGGAAGTTCATAAAAGCGTGACCACTTGAATAGGAGGTTGGATTGCAATGCGTTACCTCTGTGGTTAGGGCTGTACACTACCACCCTACACCAAGGAATCGGCCGTTCTCTATACCGTACTATTATCCACAATTTTGTAGGATGAAATTCTATCGAAAGTTGCGGGGTATTCGCCTTAATTGGGGGGAGTAGTTTCAAACCGTTGGTTAAACCGTACCGAAGATGGATATCGTCCTAAAGGTTGTTTCAAAAATCAAATCTTCAAATACAAAACGACTAGAAACTGATGACTTTTCGATTGAAGACAGCAGAGGTTGAATTTGTCAACTTCGAGCTTTATGCTGACGTCAGGTCGCAATACGATTCCTTGTGATGCGACGGAATATTCGGGATCAAGGTAAGAAATCATGGTCAGGTCGCAAAAATGAAATGGTGTGCGCTCATCGTGCAACAGGCGGCATCTACGGGCAGGAATCGTAACTCGGGTTAGTCGACTGCGAATGGATTACGCCCGTCGGGATGGCACAGAAGTTGAATATGTTCAACTATTGCGATTCGTGACCTTTTTTTGATGCGAATAGTCGCAGGTGAGACGCAGCTGCAGTCATGTCACACCATATCGGCGGCTGATTTGTTCCACGCGATCGTGCCTCATACGCAAAGTGATCCGGAAAAGTAAAGCCAAGCGAGGCACATC
Organism: Notospermus geniculatus; assembly: GCA_002633025.1. Lineage (NCBI taxonomy): Eukaryota > Metazoa > Nemertea > Pilidiophora > Heteronemertea > Lineidae > Notospermus > Notospermus geniculatus. The sequence goes on along the minus strand of NMRB01003996.1, from coordinate 6,350 downwards.
GGTCTTGCGAGCGGAACGAATAGACTGATAGGAGAAGGGTTAAGCCCGGAAAAAATTAAGATATACTTGAAACATGTGTCATTTTGTCTGTTGAAGACTCCTCAATCACAGAGTAAAAATCCCCATCAATCCCACTTTGGGAAATTTGGGAAATTCCAAAGTTAGCTGTACATCGGTTTCCATTCTCCTGTACAAAGCTCTGTCACGTGTGTTCTTGGTCCAAGTCAGTTGCAAATATTCAAACCTTAATAAAACATTTTCCCCAAAAGGGATTCATTGCGATTTTCAGTATGTGGTTTCTTGCAGTCATACGCACAAAATTTTTCCAGGTTTTGTGACAAGATTGATCTCTCCTACTAGTCTACAACTGAACGCAACAATCGCTATCGATGTAGGCGTTCCCCATACATCCGTTACATCAAGTCATTGCGGCAACAAATGGCACAATCCAGTCCTTAATCTTGAGCGCGCACCTCGGACAGGCAATGTAGGCCTACTGAATGCTACACGGAAATTGTCGATGTCTTCCGATCGGATCACTCGGGAGTCATTTTGTCGGTCACATGATCCCATCACGTCACCAGGTGTGCTCCAAAAACGAGGAAATTCATTGCCAGTGCACGTACAGTCACGGACATTAGTTTATCTCCACCTGATACTTTGAATATTTCCAATACTTATCAATTTTACCACGGTTTGCTCCATATGAAAAAAACGTCTTGTTGGTCATATTTCTGCATCAAAATTTTGGAAATTCGGAAATATCGTAGTTACGTAGTAGCTCATCAGAAAAAAATCTTAACAAGCCTGCCGGCCTGGACGGGTCACGTGGGGTGGATCGTGAGTTGATGAAGGGATTGACTGATAGATCCAAAAGCTCAATCCATACAGGACATCAGTTCCTTACACACCGTGCCATAGCCAGCACACTATAAGGATCTGACGCGAAAGTTCTAAACCCTCATCATCCTGTTATTTGCATTGCACAAACACCCCACTCATCAACAAGCAGCCTCATAATCGCACGATGACCCAGATTCATGGTATAGGCTAACATGAGCCCCAACTGTATATCTGCTTGTCAGCCACGTACTGTACGGTCACAGTCACTGGCATTTTCAGGCTGGTCAAAGCAGACCCTACACCTGTCTTAGTGAACTTGCCATTCATTGGAGGAAAATCCAGGGGATTGTTCATTTGTTCTTCCTGCCATATCCCACAATGCATCACAGCCCGATAAACGTATAATCGCTGTCGCCATGATATCAGCACTGGTTTTACACAGGAAATGATTTTCGACATCGTTTACGTACTAAACGAACTTCAATCCAGGTGAGAAACGAATTCGATGAAAACATTACTTGACTCAGACGATAGCCGCCCTGAGGGTGCAATTTTATGGTTCTTTGAAGGCACTATCGTCCGCCAAACGCCCAACATTTTTCCATCGTCGACCACTCTTGGCCCACGCCAGTATACAAATATGCATAGCAAACCATGACCAACTGATCTTCATGAAACCGCCAACAAAAACTGACAAAACCGCCTTTATTGCACTCACACTTAATGTTCTCAGCTCATTATCTGCTGGACACGAGAAAATGACCTATACAAACCATAACGTCAAAAGTGGATACAAATTGTCACTTATTAAAGGCATAATTTTTGCCGGCGGAAAAATCAAGGTGGAAAAATAATGGTTACCACGTGACCCAAAAATCGACATTTTTATTATGTAATTTTTGGTGACTTTTGTTGCAGTTCTGATAGAGGGGAACCTTCTGAAAGCCCATTTCCACTATAGCGGATTCTGCCGCGTCTTGCGGTGAGCCGAGCGGTTTTCACAGGCATTGGGATAATCAATAGGCCATTGTATTGTTAAACCATCGAAGGATTATCCAAAGCCCTGTGAAAACCGCACCGCTCGCCGGAAACCGCCGCGGATTCCGCTAGAGTGGAAACGGGCCTTAAAGATCATTGACTTTGTTTCAACAAAATCTGTTGAGTGGTTGCTGAGAGATTTGAGATTATCAAAAGTTTGATAATTTGAGATTTTTCAATTTTTCGCAAAATTTTGATATCAGTAGACAGCGCTCACCTAAAAATCAAGAAGTATGAAGTTTTGGAACGTTTAGCCCAAACTGGTTAGACGTTAAGCATGTTACGAATATCAAGATTTTCATACTTTGAAAAATATGCAATATTTCTGCTCAGTTAAGGCGAAAAGTTCCGAAAGTTTGTAAATCCATATTCTGAGGTTAGCTTTATCTAATGGCACCAAAATTTCCTATACAAAACGAAAATCTCAAATTATCTCAGCAACCACTCAAGATACATGTATTTTGATGAATCAAAGCCACAAATCCTTAGAAAGTTCCACTCTATCACATCTGCAACAAAAATCACAAAAATATTACATAATAACAAGTTTTATTTTTAGTGTTTTTATGAGCTATTACATAATTACGATATTTTCAAATTTCCAAAAGGGGCTGGGCAGAAATGAAGGGTTGTTACAAGTTCGGCATAACTCTGGAACTACTGTTTCGATGTGCTTGAAACTTGCACAGATGATGCTTTGTACTGAATGATTAACAACTATGATGACACAAAAACAATTGCATTGCTCTTTGCTAATTAGGGAGACAAAGCCAGATTTCAGAGGCCTAGAAAGATGAGGAATAGTCATTATTTCACCGCAGAATTTCACATGGGCCTGTGTCACATAGAATGCTAACAAGTTTGTGTGATATCTGTTAACTATTTGAATTATTTTCTACAAAAATGGTGTTTTAGATTTTTGGTTCACATGCCCAACCTCTGCAAGTTGAGCAAGGCTTTTACAAAATCATTCAACCAATGTGAAACTGACCACAGGCCTGGGAACCAATGATGTCACCAAAAATGACCCAGTGGAACTGTGCGTTGAGAGGAGAAAATGCACACTTCACATGAATCACCTCAGGTTGGAATGTTGATGGTCAAATGTATTCCAGTTTGTATTGCAAGCATTACAGCATGGTATAATGGTACATTCAATAGATCTCAAACCAAGGGACATGACATGGAATCAACAATTGAATGGCTGGGCAAACGACCCTCATGTCATGCATCCTAACAAGATTCATACTGAAGGTAATTCATGTGAAATGAACCTTAAAACCATCACCCCCTCAGGTCTTAACACAAGATGCTGAGGTCCTGAGACCCCAATTTGGCATCCGTGTTCTTCCGTTTCTCTCACCCTGGTAGGCCTATTTCGTTTTGGTTTTTCCAGTTGCGGAGGGCACTGTGGCTCCCCTTGGTCGTTTAACCTCCCCTGTATGACTGCAGGAGCAGCTGCAGGGTCTAGGTTTTGTTTTTTCCTCCCCTTCCCCCCTTTTTTGCTCTAATCCTCCTCGCCTTATTCTTCTCATTGCTCAGTGATTTGCATTATCCATTCTGTTTTTTCCTACAAATCTGGAAGTTGACTTCCTTTATATTCCTTTACTTTGTGTTGACCTTTGTGCATCTTTTCGCTTTGTTGCTTGTTATGTATTACACATGTCATTTTTATTAATTTATAAACTTTCTTCCAGCCAAATGAAGCACTGCGCCAGTTGCCTAAACTCTGGTCAGGCTGGGCAGCCCTGCAGTTATTCAATCCTTTTCTTTCAGCTAAATTAGTTTCTCCTTAATTGTCCAGCGGCCACCCGTAAGGCTTGGTCGCTATTCTTTCCTTAATTGCTTGTTTGTCCTGTCTACACAGGTTATGTAGTTCTGCATTCGGGTTTCAGCTCAGTCTTTTCTAGAGTTTCAGATAGTTAAGTTCCACTTGAAAAAGACCCCGGTTGGGGTCGAAAATTCGTGAATTCTGCAGATTGACTTCTTGTTTATTATCATGTGAAATGAACCCTCAGTGTATAGTTTGATTGAGTCAGTGGTTCCCAGGCCTGTGGTCAGTTTTCATATTGGTTTGAATGACTTTGTAAAAGCTTGCTCAACTTGCAGAGGTTAGGCATTTGAACTCAAAATCTAAATACAACTTTTTGTAGAAAATAATTAAAATAATTCACTCATATCACACAAGCCTGTTAGCATTCTATGTGAAATAGGCCCATGTGAAATTCTGTGGTGAAATAATGACTATTCCTTGTCTTTCTAGGCCTCTGAAATCTGGCATTGTCTCCCTAATTAGTAAAGAGCAATGTAATTGTTTTTGTGTCATCATGGTTGTTAATTATTCAGTACAAAGCATCATCTGTGCAAGTTTCAAGCAAATCGGAACAGTGGTTTAAAAGTTATGCCGAACTTGTAACAACCCTTCATTTCTGCCCAGCCCCTTTCGATGCAGAAATATGACCAACAAGGTACATTTTCATGTGGAACAAAGCGTGCTAAAATTGGCGCAGTTGTATTTGAAATATCCAAAGTATCAGGTGTAGATAAATTAATGTCCATGACTGTACACCGAAAGCGAGGGGTTGAGGGGTCATCTCAGAGTGATGTTCACTGGACTTCAAAGCACAGTGCACAAATCCCAACAAGGTTGCCATTTTTAGGTTCAAAAATCTAATATTTTGAAAATGTTTGATGGTGATATCCATCTATGCGGACACTGGGAGATTTTACAGGTGAAAATTTTCAGGATTTGCGGAGTTTCCGAAAATCTCATTCTGACCGGCGAACTTCGAACAACGGTAAAACCCAAGTCAGCCAACTGATCAGAAAAATCATCATGCCAAATGATGGACAAATGATCTAGCTATCATGCTTCAAAAATTGGTGAAAAAATTTTGGGGATCATGGAGTAATTCACAAATATCCACTGGTTAATAACTCATGACCGAGATTGTACATCGGCCTGTTTGAGCATCTGATCAGTTGCTGCTGGTTCCAGGTAGATGGCAACCGTTGCCGGAAACGCTATTGCCGGTAGTTTCTACCAGTCGCATGGCCGATGCAGGCTACGTTAGGCTTTAGTCGGCGCTGTTCTGTGCCGTCGCAAAGTCGACCTGACATCAGCAATGACGACTTACCTTCTTCTGGTACATCCTCGTTCCCGGGAATTTAAATGCTTCCGATTTCTCCATACAAGTCCCTCGTTTTGTACTCATTTGACATACGGAAATCTTTGCATCTGTCAGGGCACTAAATGTCCTACATTTCAACTGGCGACAAAAGATGGCGCAGGCAATGTACGAACGGGCGTGTCGCTGTGGTATATCTGGTTTCTGTATACCCCAGTTAGACACGACCGTTCGGAACGTCTCAGCAACAATGCCTGTCATATTGTCTTTTTTTTCTATACGATGAAATAGAAATAAATTGGTGGTAATACCGGTAGTAAATGCATCATATTTGTCTTGTTTGTACCCGATGAAACGGAAATATATTGGTACATCTACAAGTGGCAACTATAATCGCCATCCATTACATCTGTTCTGGTGTCCATAAATAAATAAATCTGAGTTAAACCATATGTTTGCATATTGTCGCTGTTTATTGTCAAGGTGTAACAGGAAGATGAGTCCCCCTCCACGAATAGCCGCGTTTACCGCCAAAAGAGAGCAGCAGGGTTCTAGCGGACCAAGGGCCATATTTATGAAGCCTTCGCAACTTTGCGTTCAAGCAAAGGCAGTGAGTATAAGGCAGTGAGTGAACAATAGGGCATGTGAAGGCTTCATAAATATGGCCCCTGTATACTATAAGATTTTCCTGATTGATGCACAATGGACCATGAATGGGGCCGGTAGGCATTGAATTGGACCATAGTGACACTTATTGGTCAACAGACTGACGGCTTCTACCTGCTCTGCGGACAGAAAATTCAAATATTTTCTTTACGTCAGCTGCGGAATGAGCTCTGTTGCTGTCCAAGGCCTAGGCCAGGGAGGATCATAGCTACGATAGAGGGCAGCACATCGTAACCAAGGCCCGGTTGCACAAAAGCCAACTAGGAGATAGAATGACACTGCGCCTAATACGCTTTTGTGCAACCAGGCCCTGGTCCCATTCAATGGATGCCTTTTGCGACGGGTGAGAAATTAATCAGGACCTGAATGTCCCTTTCAATGAGGAACCCGCGTGCCGGAAATCAAATCCCGACAGATCGGCGCTGCGAGCAGTGCGACCGAAACGACGTCATTGACGTCGTTTTAGGTGTTGACGTTGCGTCATGAAAAAATCTGCTGTACATTTTCTACAGGAATAATGAGATAATGACGTTGCCATAATCGCCATCTATCTCTTCATTTTAAGGAAAATAGCACCGCAAAATGCAAATATTTTCAACTGCTACAAGATGGTGTAAATTTTAATGCCAGGCGACCGAAACAAACGGGTGCTTTTCATGCCAGAAATAAATGGAA
>NMRB01003995.1:29149-47532 GCA_002633025.1 Notospermus geniculatus | reverse complement strand
CATAAAAATTTGGTGATGATCCGATCAACGGTTAAGGCGAAACTGCACTTTAAAGGTTTTCGGTTTATCCCCCCTGGTGGCCAAGCCAGGAAGCGAAATTTTTTTTCCAGGATAGTTGGTACACAGTATGTATTCATCAACCAATCAGATGATGGCAGGACAGTGCTACGTCATTGACCTCATTATGCATTGAACAATGGAAGCACTCGAGCATGTCGAGCGTGAAGTTTATAGGCCTGTGACAAATCAGATGTGAATGAACATCAATCGCTGAAGGTTTGTAGGCCTAATAGTAGTTCTTATTCTCGTCAATCAGATGCATGCGTTTGGAGTGTTATTGTGGATAACTAGGGCATTATTGTGTTACACGGCATGCACAGTAGGCCTTAGCTACATCGTACATGCGGTAGGCCTTGCTAGCCTAACACATCCATTAGGCCTACGAGGCCTAGGCTATGCATGGGATGAGGACTAGGCCTTGGCCTACAGGGCGAGACAGCCTTTTTTACTGTTTTAATCCCTACTCCTAGACCTAGGCCTAGGCCTAGGCCCCAACAATCTTACTGTTGCGCCATCCATCCATATAGTTAAATTTTTTTGGACACCTGATAGTCCCTACACACACCCATAGCCTAGGCTAAACACAATTCAAACAATGGGGCTATCCAGAATATACTTCAACCTCTCGATAATAGGGGTCTCTACTGTACTATAAGTTTTACTGTCCACTTTCTGTTCATTGAGTTTCATTGTTTATCAGTTGTTTGGGAAGTTTGACCTTGACCTATGATCATCAGGGTTATTACATAATCGAAATTGGCATCCTAAATAACCTAAATATGGGTGTTATCAAACCTCTACTGCTACCACAGACAGAGACATTCCAAAATATCAAGTTTGACCTTGACCTGATCATAAAGGTCATTACATAATCAAAATGGGCATGCTCAATAACCTAAGTATGGGTGATATCATGTCTCTACCTCATCCACGGGCAGAGATATTGCAAATTATCAAGTTTGAAAATATCAAAATCTCATGATATCTGAATCAAACGGACACATGAGGCTGAGAATTTTACCACATCCTGTCCTTGGATAAGCAGGCATGAATTAAGACTATCTCAAAATATCAAATTTCGTGATATTGAACGTCGATATCACCATGACCCAAACATCTCAGGTCAAAAATAATCAGCTCATTTGATTTCTAGGGTATAAAAACCTAAGGGTAGAACTTGTTTCTATTGCTCCGGGGGTTAACTGGTTGTAGGAGCCGATTTGTACCATCAGATGAGAGTGTGGTGGACAAAATATCAAGTCTGATATGATGATTACGTCAATGATGGAGGCATCTGAGATTGAAAATGATCAGATCACTTTTTCTGCCTGTAAGTGACGCTCCTCTGTTGATAACTCTATTTTTAAGTTTCTGAACAGTCCACCTTCCATACTCTGCCATGTTGCAAACAGTGACACTAGGACTTATAGTGCAGAAGAGCCACCTGGTGGTGTATTTTTCCCTGGATAGCCCCATTGAACGGAAAAGAACCACTCCCCAATGCAAGTCCTTTCGATTTTATAATTCAGAGATGATTTTAAAACGTACGAAAATGGGGAAACCCAGTGTGTCCCTTACGGTAATCAATAAGACACACGTGGATATCTAAAGATAGACGACGACGACGGACGACGACGGACGCCGGGTGATTGCTATAGCTCACGAGTGAGCTGAAAATCATAGGCCACCTTAGTGTAAACTGAGTGCTTTTTGTTTGTAGTAGATATACAGGTAGGCCAGGTTTCGCATGGGCCTACATCATGACATGCAACCATAGCCATAAGATCATGCATAATAAAATTAGGACACGGCAAGAGAACCGTTATGAGAACTGTTCATAAATTTCTAACCTTGCCAATTGAGTTGTTTTCCTGTTTGAGTATGAGCCACCTGTATACCCCCGTATAAAAATGGTCATGATGTAGGCCTACATTTCAACAACTCCTGCCAAAATTAAACGTGACTGGCGGAGTTAAAATGAAACGGTCCAATGCCATTAACCGTTAGGAGAACTGTTAATGGCATTGGACCGTTTCATTTTAACTCCGACAGTCACGTTTAATTTTGGCAGGAGTTGTTGAAATGTAGGCCTACATCATGACCATTTTTATACGGGGGTATACAGGTGGCTCATACTCAAACAGGAAAACAACTCAATTGGCAAGGTTAGAAATTTATGAACAGTTCTCATAACGGTTCTCTTGCCGTGTCCTAATTTTATTATGCATGATCTTATGGCTATGGTTGCATGTCATGATGTAGGCCCATGCGAAACCTGGCCTACCTGTATATCTACTACAAACAAAAAGCACTCAGTTTACACTAAGGTGGCCTATGATTTTCAGCTCACTCGTGAGCTATAGCAATCACCCGGCGTCCGTCGTCGTCCGTCGTCGTCGTCTATCTTTAGATATCCACGTGTGTCTTATTGATTACCGTAAGGGACACACTGGGTTTCCCCATTTTCGTACGTTTTAAAATCATCTCTGAATTATAAAATCGAAAGGACTTGCATTGGGGAGTGGTTCTTTTCCGTTCAATGGGGCTATCCAGGGAAAAATACACCACCAGGTGGCTCTTCTGCACTATAAGTCCTAGTGTCACTGTTTGCAACATGGCAGAGTATGGAAGGTGGACTGTTCAGAAACTTAAAAATAGAGTTATCAACAGAGGAGCGTCACTTACAGGCAGAAAAAGTGATCTGATCATTTTCAATCTCAGATGCCTCCATCATTGACGTAATCATCATATCAGACTTGATATTTTGTCCACCACACTCTCATCTGATGGTACAAATCGGCTCCTACAACCAGTTAACCCCCGGAGCAATAGAAACAAGTTCTACCCTTAGGTTTTTATACCCTAGAAATCAAATGAGCTGATTATTTTTGACCTGAGATGTTTGGGTCATGGTGATATCGACGTTCAATATCACGAAATTTGATATTTTGAGATAGTCTTAATTCATGCCTGCTTATCCAAGGACAGGATGTGGTAAAATTCTCAGCCTCATGTGTCCGTTTGATTCAGATATCATGAGATTTTGATATTTTCAAACTTGATAATTTGCAATATCTCTGCCCGTGGATGAGGTAGAGACATGATATCACCCATACTTAGGTTATTGAGCATGCCCATTTTGATTATGTAATGACCTTTATGATCAGGTCAAGGTCAAACTTGATATTTTGGAATGTCTCTGTCTGTGGTAGCAGTAGAGGTTTGATAACACCCATATTTAGGTTATTTAGGATGCCAATTTCGATTATGTAATAACCCTGATGATCATAGGTCAAGGTCAAACTTCCCAAACAACTGATAAACAATGAAACTCAATGAACAGAAAGTGGACAGTAAAACTTATAGTACAGTAGAGACCCCTATTATCGAGAGGTTGAAGTATATTNAAGCGGACTCTAGAAAGTTAGCGGTCATTGACAGGAGTTGAAGAATAGCCGTGTAATTGTAATTAATAGAACCATGCAGTAGGATAAGTTCACGCTCGCGAAGGTTGGTAGCAGAAAAACTTTGAATATTGAAGTTCCGCAGCAGAGAAATTTCATTGAAAAGCCGTGTGCGTTCGTTTGTCAACAGCGGGCAACTACAGAGTACATGACGGTTCGATTGCTGGTGGTAGCCACAGGGACAAGTCGGATCAGCTGTATTGGTAAAATTATGAGCATATAAATTATGTCGGAAGAGCAGATCACAGCGAGCCCTGTTGAGTAGGGTCTCCCCCCTACGCGATATGTTCAATTTACAGGATGAGAATTTAAATTTGCTGCCACTCAGATAAGTTCTAACACTGTATTTGAAGGAATTGCGAGAATAGGAGTTTCTAATGTTCAGGGGCAGAAGTTCCCACGATCTTATTGAAGATAGAATAGCAGAGCGCCTAAGATATTGTGAAGTATGAGGGGGTATGATATAGGTTCTCTGGCGGCGGAGTCGATTATCAATGATGGGGTTTCTATATTGATTGTAAAGGGCAGAAAGAAAAGGTGGTAGTGTGTTATTTTCATTATCATACAACAGTAACAGAAGCTTAGCCTCCCTACGGGAGGCGAGGCTTTGCCAGCCAAGACATTTAAGAACTTTGTTTGAATTAGAGCCATGAAGACAGCCACTAACGATAAGGGCACCTCTGTAATGTATCCTGTCTAATTTTGATAAATATTCAGCGTTTGAATTACAGAACAGGAGGGAGGCGTATTCGAGGTGAGGGAGAATGAAGGACATATACATTTGTTCTAGGTGTCTAGAGTTGACACTTCTACCAAGCGAGACAAGTGGATTCAGCTTATTATTGCATTTGACAATGATGCTGTCAATATGTTGATGAAAGTTTAATGAAGAGTCAAATATAATACCAAGGTGTTTATGAGAGTTCCCTTTGGGTATGGGTTCTTGGTTTAATAAAAGGAGGGGAAGGGGAATATCTGGTCTTAAGGGTGATTTGAACAGCATTTCTTTACTCTTACTGCCCTTGAATTTCAATTTCCAGATTTTTGACCAGTTATCAATTCTATCAAGGTCACTTTGGACCAAGTTGTGTGAGGTGGCAATGGCGGTCGTACGATCAAATGGTAAAAATAAAGCACAATCATCAGCATATAGGTATAACTTGCAGTTGATCACAGTCTCAGCGAGGTCATTAATATAAAGTAGGAATAGGAGTGGTCCGAGGATGGATCCCTGGGGGACTCCGCTGTTAATTACACCAGGAGCGGACCATTCGGAGAAGGACCCATTAATCTTAACCTTTAATTCCCTATCACAGAGATAGGAGGACAGCAAATTAATAATGTTATTACCTAAGCCGTACGTGCGTAGCTTGTGGACAAGCAAGTAGTGAGGGATCGCATCGAATGCGCCCTCTATATCTAAAAATACACCGCGAACATCATAGCCAGAATGGCGAGCCGATAAAATTGTATCCGTGATGTGAAGTAACTGTTTGGTTGTGTCCTGACCTTTCATAAAACCAGATTGGTAATGATAAATCATATCGTGTTCAATCGTCACTGAGTCGGCATCCGGATACCGCACCTCTGGACTTGTATTTTTCACCGAACATTATTCCAAACTCAAGATAGATATTGAGATCAAATTCATATCATCACTTTATCTTATCATACCCATAACTTCGGTGCAGTTTTATTGTATTCAGTCCAAAGCCGCAGAAGATATTGAAGTTTGAAAAGTGGGACTTTTTAGATTAGAATAACCCGATATATCACTGCCTACCAACAGGACCTTCTTTCATTACTCGCATGTACAATCATTTGTTCCCAGCTGAAATGTAGAACCTTTGATGTGTTTCCAAAGAGAACTGTCATTGTGTGTCAGATGAGTAAAAGGAGGGGAACATGTATGGAAAAGACGGAGGCGCGTAAAATACAAGGTGCCCGAATGTACCAGAAGAAGGTAATCGTTGTCTTATCCGCAAGTCCAAAAAATGAGAACCAGTTCGCCAACCTAGCGTCAAATGGAAACACCTAGTATGTCACACTGTGTTGTTTTCGAGAAAAATGGGTTTATGTGGAATGACAACTTGGAAGAGTTTTGTTGTGGAAAACACTCCTAATCAAAAATATGTCATACAACAGGATTAAATGTAATTGGCTATGTTTTACCTCTGATTTCATGCTGAATTTACAAAGGTAAAAACGTAGTAAGTCACAATTCTGATGACTTAGACGTACATGTACACAATACAAAAAATACGATAAAGATAACAAGCAATAACATGTTCTCATAAGTATGCAAGTACGCTTTACTCTGACTAGGTCTAGCCCTCCCCAACGTTATGAGGAAGTTACCCTACACTCATTTAATTCCAATTCTCACTTATACATGTACAAATAGCCTAAAATGAAACATTTCCCGTTATATGCCATTTACAGATACACTTTTATAAAAAAACAATCCCTACACTATTGGGCTTAATCAAACCCGTGATTTTCACGGGTTAAAGCTACTATCAGAATAATAAACATCAAATATTCAGTGTTAGCAAATTTATTGCCACCTCTACCCCTACCAAATACTGTAAACCGTATCAAAATTAGGTCGCCCATTGTGGATATAACAATAAATAAAATCTGTTTCAATTAATTCGCACAAGGGTGTACCTACCTCAGGACAGGAGATATCATAATCAGTCCCGGAAACAAACCAAACCCCTCAAAGCAAATGATATTTCGAGGTCAGTCATGTCAATGTCCTCAAAGATAGAAAATGTCAAAGAACCATTCAAGAGGTTCTTTCGATTTAAACATCGTCAACTTAAAGAAGTAACCGGACTGGAATGAAAAGGTTAGTAATAAGACATATATCACTCGTTCATTTGACGTTTTCAACAATTTTGTTTGTGCGTACCACAAGGTTATAAGAGGTTTTCCACTTGTACTATGAACGTCATTGTTTTTCAAGTGTGTCACGTCTCAGTATGGACATATTTATGTCACTAAATCGCCCCAGCACTCATCCCATGAAAAACCCTGGATGTGCCTAGTTTCCTCTTACTATCTCAACATGTCCTGGTCTTGCACCTGATCTAGGCACCACTTCTGTGAGGTGCCCCAACCGTGCGTGAACCTGATCACGTAATACGGTATGTTGGTGACGTCAGTGGTCAAAACTCTGTATAAAACAACAAGACAATGTGTCGTAACTCACTACACGAGGAACGTCTTCGATATCTCACTAAAACAACCTGAGTTTTAGTGTCTCGTATTTTGACCTTTCGCATTATCCGAAGGAAGAGCACTAAAGGTAAGGAGATATTTTCACCTTTCACCAATTTCCATTTTATGATAATTCGTATTTTCATCAGTGTCAGTAGCCTATCATTCATTTTCATATCATCATATCATATCATCATTACCGGCGTCGTAACCCTGTTGGGTTTTTGCCGGAGGTATGGAGTCTACGACAGGCTACTGTCCACCTGTGTGGGGTCTTTTACTTGCCCTGGCATAGACACTCAGGTACATGGGACCACGGCTTTCATGGTCCCATCCGACGGACCCGTATTTTATGCGGCTGTTTGATGACGTCTATGGCAAGCCAAAGCGGAATTTATTTAAGAAAGCAAATATCCCTTAAAGAACAAAAATTTATATTCAAGAAATTTGAAATTTATTGTATTCAAAATGTATAAATTATCATTCAACATTTTAAAAATTATTGTTCAAGATATTTTGATAGTATAAAAAGTCTGAAAATATTGTGAAAAATGTTTATTTTCATGTTCAAAATGAATTGATGCAACCTTGAAAAATTTTTGTCAACGTTGAATAAAATTTTGTCAACTTGAATGAAATTTTGTCAACCTTGATTAAAAATTTTCTATTCATTGATAAAAACTTTCAAATCTTGAATATATAAATCAAAATGTTGACTAGTGAAAGTTTTTCAATTCTTGGATAAACTTTTTCAACCTTGAATAAAAGTATTCAACCTTGAACGAAATATTGGCGAGACGCACGTTACCGCAGGTGATGACGTACAGCGCACTGGACATCAAGGGACATTTTTCATTTTACATTTTTATGGTTCCCGATCACTAAGATCGGGAACCACATTGTTTTTTGGTCATGGTGTCTGTGTATCTGTCATGTCTGTGTCTGTGTCTCTGTCCGTCTGTCATGCCTTGATATCTCATCTCCTTCAGCAGCTAAAGGTTTGGAAACAAATCCTACCCCTGGGTTTGTCAACCTGGGCTATCCAATGAGCTAATCAATTTCAACCTCAGATGCCGCCGTCAGCTGCTACATGTATTTTTTACATGGCTTAATTCTAAAGTTAAAGGTGAATTAAAGGCCGTATATACCCCCGTCTAAAAATTTTTAATAAGGTCGAATTTGATTGGATGTTGGTGCATGGTGATGGCCAATCATGCCTCAGCGCGAATTAAGAAACTAGAGGCATCGGAGATGCCGTAGGCTTGCCGGTTTGTTGTGCTTTGTTGATGCTTGGGTTTACTTGAAGAGGGGAAATGGGTTAGCAGGTGACGAGGGCAGGCTATGACTGTATGGAAATGGGAAGTCAACTTCCAGAGGTTTGCAAATTTTCGACCCCAACCAGGGTCTTCTTCAGGCTGGCACTTTCTTGCACGATACCTAGTTTTACTTAGATACCAAACATGACTACCTTGGGTCAACTGGTCACTAAATCATTGAAGTAAGTCGATTCAAACTGACATACATTACGTTTAGTCATATGTCAGCAGCGCCACATATTAGTTTAGTTTTGCACCAGATGTTTTTAGATACATTCTAGTAGTAATGCACTGTAAATGAATTTCTAAAAAATATTAACACATCCAGGGCTCAACTCAACTGCAGTAAAAACCAATTTTCACGAAAGCAATCGCAGCGCCCCCCATCTTAATTAATATCACATAGTAGGTCTATAATCCCTGGTGAATTTAGATGATGTTTTATTAGACCCTTGGGTGGCAAGAACACATGCTAGGCCTCTTTGGTGAATCGAGATCCACACCTTCTTAGAGCCCTTGGTTGGGAAGGGGTTAAAGGAGCTGGACGTCCAAGTTGTAAACACTCACTCACTGGTTCTCTATCCACGCGACGCCTGCGGTGCTGCCACCTATTGTCGGTGATATGTACTGACGTGAATATCGTGAGTGAGTTGCATTGGACCGGGCACCGGTCTAACGATCACGGGGCGCTACTGGTGCTGCCTCCTTCACGAAGGAAAATAACAAGTTTGCCGACCACTGTTTGTAAACAAACTGGTTGTTTACAACTTGGACGTCGAACTCCTTTAATGTTGCATGTGACAGTCCTGACCTTGGTGAATTGAGTACCGGTATATACTTTATAAGCTGGACGTCTTAATTGGGTGGGAAGTGGTTAATACACACATGTAGGCCCCAGACCTGGGCCTAATCCGTGGTGAATCGAAGTGATATTTTATTAGATGACTGGCCTACAATCCTTGTTGAATCAAGATAGATACGTTACCTTATTAGACCCCTTGGCAGGAAAGGTGCCCTATAGCTCTTCTGTCACCAAAACAATGAACACAAAACCACAGGAAAGTGGACCCAAGTCAAGAGCAATTAACAGCTCTATCCCACAACAACCAGGAGCCAAAAAAGATGCAGGCATATTCTCAGCATTTGCCATCATGCCCAAGTCCCAGCTCATGGTTCATAAAAGGCCAGGGGCACGTCATATTTTACTGATTTAGAAATAAATAAATAAATAAAGACACATGACAATGTTTACAAATTCAGATATTTCCTGGTTTTTTCATCCAACCTCGGCCACTCGCATCACATTCGACGTGAATGCGTAGAAATTCGGCACTGTGAACAGTTTGGGTTGGAAATGTGTTGTCTGCCCCCCTAGATGCACGACTATTACAACAGCCGACAGTTTCAAGCTCACCACCTACCATCAACACAAACTACAAGGTGGTCCCTAGAAACAGTCAATTCCAGGAAGTGAGGAACAGCCGACTGACAATTTCAAGCCCACCACCTGTGCCATCAACACTAACCACAAGGTCATGAGATGGGGAACCCGAAACAGTCAGCTTCACTGACGTCATCATGGTCATGGATGAAACTAGGATGGTACATCTAGAAAGTGCTTACACGAAAACCAACCTGACACAAAATCCATCACAAAGCGGCAAGTTATTTGGCGCTCCTGGCCAAAGGTGAGGCACAGCTTTATCATGAACGAATAGTGGCATGTGCCTTCTAGGCCGAGTTTATAAATTTAATGTACAAAACTGCAGCATTGTGAACATAAAGCGATGTTTTTACGGCCGAGTTGACTGATTCCTTCGCATCCAGGTGTTCGTGCTATACCGAAGCACGCAGCCGATGCATGAAGCACAACCTGTGGACGAGTGCGTCACTCTCCCATTTTCCCCCAAGTGATCACAATAGGCTTGCTGCGCAAGCGCAGGCAAGCCTAAAAAGGGGGCGCTGCGGTCGATTTGGTGAAAATCGGTTTTTACTGTAGTGCAGCTCTATGGGTTAATATTTTTTTTAGAAGTTCCTTCGCAGTGCATTAGTACTAGGATGTATCTACAAACGCCTAGCTCAAAGCTAAAATAATAGATGGCGTTGCTGATAAATTAATACTTTTACGTTTTCGGTCATAAAACTACTACTGGCGCCATCCTAACCTAGTGGAGATAATCATAACTAGGTCAAGTGACCGACTTTTTGGCGTGTGTATAGAGGTTATGCACTGACGTCATCAAATGACGTCATTAATGGGTATGACGCCACGTGTCGGTTGACAAAATTTTGTTCAAGGTTGACCAAATTTTAGTGAACGTTGACAAAAATTTATTCAAGGTTGACAAAATTTTATTCAACTTTGACAAAAATTTATTCAAGATTGACAAAAATTTATTCAAGGTTGACAAAATTTCATTCAAGTTTGACAAAATTTTATTCAACGTTGACAAAAATTTATTCAAGGTTGACAAAATTTTTCAAGGTTGCATTTCATTTTTAAACATGAAAATAAACATCTTTCACAATATTTTCAGACTTTTTACATGTATACAATCAAAATATCTTGAAGAATAATTTTAAAAACGTTGAATGGTAATTTATACATTTTGAATACAATTTCAAAGGGGCTGGAGGAAAAATGGACTAATGTCCAAATCGTGCATAGTTTGGAAATTATTTGGTCAATTCGGACGAAATTCGCAGTGATGACCCTTCACACCAAATGATTAAGAAACAATGTGAAGAGAAATTGAAATATTACGTAACAGTGCCGAAGACAATGCTTTTTCATTTCTTATCATAAATGCTACATTTCTTACTTAAAATCCATGAGGTCAGTGTGGGGGTACAAGGGCTAGTTACTGAATATGTATGATTATCAAATCATGCTTAGTTCCTATTATAACAGGAGAAAAATGGGTAATTAGTAGATGATTTTCCACCACCAACTAATTCACGGGTGTGCTCACTAAGAGTAACAGCCTAACTCCAAATAATAAAAGGTGCCCTGGAAAACCATGTTATGATTCATTGCGTCACAGTATAAGGCCCAGAGATTCACCTAACTTGAGCATTTGTCCTGCGATGCTTCTTATAGTGTAGCGTTCTTCTTTTCCGATCTTGTCCAGTTGAAACGGTTTGAATGTTGTTTGGTGACAATGAGATTGCATCGCATGATGGCAGGCTTTTTCAGATCTGTCTTGGCTCTCTTTTGTCAAAGTTATAGGTCAGACTATGCATTCAATAGGCCTCTGCTTGTCTGATTTCACCTTAATAGGCATACCCAGCACATACTCTCCAAAAAAAGAGTATGGCCTTTCCAGGCNTGTTCATAGGAAGTCTTGTCAGTGAATTCTTTGTGCCTCACTATTTTATGGGTTAATCCAATCCACTATTGGAATCAAGGCCTGACACAGCTTATTGTCAGCAGTGAGTCATTGATCCATAATATGTCTATTTACCAGCTGACCTCAGCTTGGAGTCCGCCAGCCATGACAGGCCTGGATGTATTATATGGGTAATGTTGTGGCTATTCCAGCAGTAGGAACACCCCCTAATGACACAAAGTAATTAACTATATTTTAACTTGATTGCACCAAAATATTCCAATGTCTTCAGCAGGAATTGTTTTGAATATTATTTAAGAAGGCCTATATATCAATTTTGAGTCCAAAAATGATTATTTCTCACATTTTTGGGAGGTTGAAAAAAGCTTTGTTTTAGATAATTAGTATTTAGTTTTTTCTTTATGGTGTCTCTTAAGCAATTGGTGTGAAGGGTCATCACTGCGGATTTCAACCAAATTGACCAAATAGTTTCCGAACTATGCACGATTTGGACATTAGTCCATTTTTCCTCCAGCCCCTTTCTTGAATATAAATTTTTGTTCTTGAAGGGATATTTGCTTTCTTGAATAAATTCCGCTTTGTCTTGGCATGGACGTCTGCCAACCCCGTGAAAGATATGTGACCTTCTCTTTGTATTCGATCAACTGTAACTAGACATTATTTTTGTCCATGGTTTGCCGTCACTCTCGTCTTCAGTGTCATTTTTGACTGCCTCTAGGTAAAAATGAACCATGAAAGATCATGGTAGAACCGTGAAGTTGATGGTGGAACCTTGAACTTCATGTTCAACCTTTAACTCTTCATGGTAAACCATAAACTTCACTGTTCTACAATGAAATCAGTTCATGACTTTACCATCATTTGATACTTCACAGTTATACCATGAAATCAGTTCGTCGTTTTACCATCATTAATGATTAACCATAAACTTAACTTTCATACCATGGAATCAATTCATGGTTTTACCCTCATTTGATGCTTAACCATGAACTTCACTGTTTTACCTTGAAATCACTTCATGGTTTTACCGAAGTGTACCTCAAATGGTTCAACCATGACTTCATTTAAAGGTTTAAACCATAAACTTAAAGCATATCTTAATATTACAATGAACTAGTATCATGGTGAACCATAAACAAGTTGTTTCATGTTCCTACCGTGCCGAAGGCTCTACCAGGATTAGGCGAAAGGGTTTCAACCATCACCTCAAACATCTTAGCAAAGTTTACCCTGGGTCAGTTTCACAATTGAAACATTTCTTGGCATTTGCAGGAGTCCACATCCTACCTGTACTCTATCAAAAATGAATCATAAACAATTCTGGTTACCGGTAACTTGATGGTAGGAACTTAAAAGGTACAACCAAGGTGCAGGTGCAACCAAGAACTTTCAACCATGAAATGACAGATATTTATAATCACTTAGTTCTACCATGACCTCTAGTTACCTTAACTTCAAGCTAAAACCACGAAGTCATTTAAGGTCCAGCCGTCAGATTTAATTAATTAATTTCTCTAACATTATTTGAAACTATTGAAAAAATAATATTATGAGGTCATATCTAACAGGGATAAACTAATAATCATCATAATCATAATCATAATCATCGCTTCATGGTCCATATCTGGACCTTTGCGAGTTTGATGACTGTTGAATACTTATGCGCGTGCGTCAAAGTCCTTGCGCTCAATATATGTCAATTTTTTTCAAATTGTATATAAGAGTGCAAAATAAATATCACATACCTGCTGTTCTTGAAGTGGAATACTGCCAATCCTTTGGTTGTGGCAAGTACCCGTGGATAAGTTCAGATCCATTTCACTCCTGTGGTTGTGAACACCAGACCAATGCCTACAAGTTATTAACTAGTTCGTAATGGTGCGGAATAACTGGAACAAGGTGGGGAAAATATATGTTAGGCATGTAGTTAACCATAGTTCCTGCCGTTGCCTGTTGTTGGTAGAAAAGAGTTCGTGTGATGTGAGAGGACAGGAATAACTAGCATGCATCAGTAAAAAGTTGTAATCAGTTGTAATCATCTAGATGAGGGGCAGGACACGCTTCGGACACTACCAACTCGTGAAGCCCGATTAGATTATGAACCTGGAAATAGTCAACCAGCCCGCACAACAAGTAGTGTACCTTGTCTCGCCATGTCGAGAGAACCAGCCCCGGTGCTAACTCATACGTATGTTGATGAAATTTGTTGAGCGTATTTACCCTATCATTAACCCGCCATTCACTTCGTTAATTTCATTTCGTAATGGATATACTGGTTAGGAATCTATACCGGTTAGGAAAAAAAAATCGCTGCCGGGCCGGTGTGGTTCGGGGCAAACCGGGCAGATGGACCCAACCGGATGACCAACCGACACCATGACACTGTTTATCGAATCAACATCATCCGGATGCACGTTCTGAACCCAAAAGTGGTGGTTCCCTAGCACGACTAACCGCGAGTCTTGTTGTTGGTCAGTCGGCTCACCTTGAAATTCTATATCTGAATCGGACTCCTCTTGGGTAGTTCCTGATTCGATTGATTCGGAGTCATCCTCTTCGTAATCGAGATCCGTGTCAATAACGGGCTCCCCACCATATGCCATCTGAAAGAATGAGAGTTTAGAAGGGTGAATGCACTACCATCTGTAGGTATAAGGAGGATTTGTATTGCTGTTCGCCCAGTACTTGTCAACCCTTTATTTGAAAGCGTTCACGGATGGCGCGCAAACAACTGCCTCGGGCAAGGAGTTCCAAACTTTAACAATCCTGTTTGTAAAAAAGTTGCAACGCCTCTGGTTTGTAGCTCTGATTGGCGTCAGCTTAAAGGGAAGATGAAATAGAACAAGCGGAGGGCAAATATGGGAGAGTGGTAGGCCTACGTATGGTGAAATTGATTGAGACTTATGATTACTTGCGTCCATGCTGACAATAACTGTTGGTAATGGGTGTACCTGACCTTGGGCCTACAAAACTAAAAATAACAATAAGGGCTGATGGAAGGGCTTACCTCAACTGCAGTCGAAGACAAATCTCCTACAAAAGTTCACTGACCCTTGATCAGACCGTGATATACTGGTTTGGGATTGGGTCACAAATAGATGTTTGCAGAACAAGGAACAGACCATGCAATCTGAAATACATGTATAAGCAGCAGTTTAACAAGAAACTAGTAACAACAAGCACAATTTGCAACAGAAGTGTGCACGCCGATCGCTGTGCATACTAGAGTTGTCCCCTGAACGGGACAGTTCAATGTTCCTACTGTGCCAGGGTATAGATTACAGGTCTATTGCACGAATAAACATAACCACAAGGTATTACATAACCGTCATTACCACATCTCAATTACAGACGTTGGTTCTGCCTAGAATCACTAGTAGTCCAGTAGCTGATGGGGTTTTCGTAGAAAAATTTTGTCCCCTAAGTTACTCTTTATATTATTGAAGTCCACCACCTAGGGTGTCAGAAANCCACAAAATCATTTACCAAGAGACAAATCACCCAAGGTGTATTGCTTACTGAAACATAAAAAAATCCAAGAAATGAAAGAAAAGGTTTAATAACACAAAGAAAAAACTTCATGCATTTTGTAAACAAACTCCTTTTTGTCATTTTTAAAATGAAAAAACACAATAGCACTGTACACAATGAACCATCTGTTGCTTGTCATTACTTGTCCTTAGTTATAATTAACATTTTAGGACCATATTGTGGCATCAGGAAATGTGACCGCATTTTGTAAACAAACTAATTTTTGTCATTGTTAAAATGAAAAAGAAAACACAATAGTACTGTACACAATCAATCATCTAATTAGGACCCCCCTACCAGCAAAACATCGTTTATCACCCTCATTAATTAACCCTCATTCATAAACCAGCTATATCACCTGCCCAATGTTACGTAATTACGTAATTACCTCAAGGTCACCCTATTACGTCATCATTTAAAAAGTGCGGTATCCGGGTGGGTATACTACTCGGACCCTCGCATGAGGCATCAATCGCCAGAACTAAGGTGCCGCACGCCTTAACCACTAGGCCAAAGTGTAATGTTGTCAATTCTATTTGCCTGTTTCTAGCCACACTCCCTGCCTGGTCATGAGAAATATTCTTTTCATTCTAATTGTAGACAATAGGCCTACTAGTTCTCTCTTTGAACACAGTCAGTTCTTTGAACACAGTTAAAGAAACAAGTTTGCTCTTTTCTGGCAGCATCCTGTACCATAACGAGCACAAAATATCGTGCAGTTCAGTTTATTACTAGTGCAGCTGCAAGCGCGAGTATTGCATGGGGCGGCGCTCTTGCACCAACATTTGCCGAGGCGCAGTAGAGAAACATGTTGGCTTTGTTGACGAAATTCTGCCAGTCCACGCACTTACAGATTGCGATGCCGTGGCATACTGCTATGGGATGCAGTGTGCTAGTTGTCACCCCNCCTGCCCAATGTTACGTAATTACGTAATTACCTCAAGGTCACCCTATTACGTCATCATTTAAAAAGTGCGGTATCCGGGTGGGTATACTACTGTCCGTGGGCTCGAATCTGGTAGGAAGCAATGTCTTTCACCTTAGAAACCCGATTTCTATTTCATATTCTACACTATGTCACAACCTGTGAGCTGAATAATGACTAATGAACCTTCTATTTCGTTTCAATGGATTCCTTGACCCACAAAACCTATGTCTAGACACCAAAATTATCAGCCGATGTTCAATATGAAGGAAGTTATGACCAGTTTCATGTAAGTACATTTTAAGTACAACTCGTTTTTGGCCCCAATGAAATTAGTACCTCTATCGGTGCGAAGGACACGAATGGGACCTCGCCTACAGACCAAGCGGCGGTAAGCGTTTAAGAATGAGTCAGTATTTAAGCTGTTCGCAGTTTCAATGTGGATAGCTCTGCAGGACAAACAAGTGAACAGTACTCCCCATCTTTTCATATACTTTCGACCTTCACGAATGATAAAGGGACCAAAGTAGTCACCCCCGCAATATGTGAATGGAGCTGCTGGCTCCAGCCTGTCTGATGGTAGATCGGACATCTTTTGACAACATGGCAAACCCCTCAACTTGCGGCAGACGACGCAACTGATAATGTGAAGGGTGACTCCTGTCCGTGCTCTCAATACCCAGTAGCCTGCCTGCCTGATGTTATTCAGAGTTATGCCACGACCCGAGTGAGCACTCATTCTATGAAAATGACCAATGATCAGTCTACTGACATGACAGTTATTAGGGAATATCATGGGATGCTTCACGCTGTCTGGCAGAAAAGATCCCTTAATGCGACCACCGACCCTAAGGATAGAATCATCATCGAGAAACGGGTCAAGTGGAAGAAGCCTGCTCTTCCTACTCAGTCTTGGGTTCTTGGGTCTGCTGAGGGCCTGGATCTCATTTTGAAAGGCATCGCGTTGGACCAGCTGGATTTCTTCTCCGCTTGTCGCATCTCCTCCTCGGTGACAGAGCTGTAGGGTCCAGGTGTCTTGAATCTCAGCTTATCCAGATATTTTCTACAGACAGCGACCGCACGCTTCAACCTGAACCACGAAAAAAACTGATTGAACCTGTCAGTCATGCTGCACACGTCAGTATCAGCATGAGTTGCGAGTACGGTAACACATCTTTTGACCTCAGGGTCACTATTCTCCAGGGTAGGTTCATCTAACGTGGTGGACGGAGGAACATCGGGATTCAGAATAAACTCCGGGCCCTGCCACCATAGCTTGCTCTGGATCAATTCCTTAGCCCCAATGCCGCGTGATGCGATGTCAGCTCGATTTTTCTGAGTTTCTACATGCTACCACTGCTCTGGGGAAGTCAGGTTGTGAATCTGTTGCACACTGTTTGCAACGAAGATATGAAATCTGCGAGTGTCGTTTCCAATATATCCCAGCACAACCTTACTATCTGTGAAAAAGCGATGAACTATCTGCTCGTAATCAAGAGACCTCTGTAGGAAATCGCTAACCCTAGCAGACACAACGGCAGCAGTCAACTCGAGCCTGGGGATGGTGACGATTTTGGATGGTGCGACCCTAGACTTGGCCATTACAAGAGACGGACAAGCTATTCCCTTGTCATCGGTTAGCTTCAGATAGCTCGCTTGCCCGTAGGCGGTGCTACTAGCATCAGAAAAGTGGAACAACTCCACCGTCTCGACAGTTCCCAACTCCTCAGATTTATAACAACGTGGAACCTCCAACTCAGACAAATACAGCAGATCAGACCTCCACTTGTCCCATTTACAATGGTAGTCGTCAGGAATGGGGTCGTCCCATCCCAAACCATCACGACACAATTCACTGAGAATTTGCTTGGCTACCAAGAGGAAAGGTGAAGCAAGACCCAAAAGGTCAAACATAGAGGAGACCGTCGACAGTAAGCCTCGACGCGTTAGAGGACTGTCCTTCAGCTCAACACGGAATTTCAAGCTATCCGACTCCACGCACCATTGTACACCGAGAGCTCTAGTCATTGGCAAATTATCACTAAGAATGTCAATGTTTTGAACCCCTTTGTCCAGTTCAGTCTTTGGAAAACTCTGCAAGACAGCCTTGTCATTTGAGTTTATTTTATGAAGCCTAAAACCTCTCTCACTGCATATTTGTCTGCTATCAGTGATCAGTTCAATGGCACCATCTGCGTCAGGCACAGACCTGACACCATCGTCAACATAGAAGCTAGTCTGTATGAATGTGGCTGCTTCGGGGTGAGATACTTCATTCTCCTTTGCAATAGACTGTAACGCATAGTTAGTGCAACCCGGTGAGGAGGTGGCACCAAAGAGGTGCACACACATCCTGTACTCAGTGGGCGGTCGGCTGAGGTCGCCCTGTTCCCACCACAGAAACCTTAAGTAATCGCGATGTCCCTTGTCAACACCTACTTGGTAGAAACAAGATTCAATGTCACATGTGAAGGCGACCCTTTCTTCTCTAAAGCGACAGAGGATACCAGCT
>NMRB01003995.1:0-13608 GCA_002633025.1 Notospermus geniculatus | reverse complement strand
GTAAGTCATCTAAAAGACGTCAGGTGGCGCTTTTAATGAAGGTTGCAGACATGGCAGAACACGGAGGTTAGAAAGCGAAACATAGAGGTTGTAAGTCATCTAAAAGACGTCAGGTGGCGCTTTTAATGAAGGTTGCAGACATGGCAGAACACGGAGGTTAGAAAGCGAAACATAGAGGTTGTAAGTCATCTAAAAGACGTCAGGTGGCGCTCACGAATTCAATTTCAAATTCAAATGAAGTTTATCGGATAGGGGATCAGTCTTTGGAATGGGTGAAACAAAGGGCATGACGACAACAACAACATAATGGCGATGGCGCATGTAAATCGTCATGACCATGTCAACGCGTTCGGTAATTTAGCTGATCGAATTGAAGGTGTAATTTCGTCATTGGAGAGAGCTTTATTGCCTGGACCTTGCGTAATCGATGACACTGTCGGCTTTCGTGTTGATAGCATATTGCGCGATAGTGTGGTCCTTTGTGTAGGGGACGAACGAACTGAGGAAATCACAACTCTCCTTGCCGACGTGCACAGATGTGCAGGCCTACTCCTGCAGCATGGAGAGCAGCCAGAAGCAGATAGGCCTAGGCCTAGGCTCAGGTCAGTCGCTGACACCAACAACAACGTGAGGCAGAACACAGGAGATGAAGATCAACTTGGTCGTCGTCGTGGGAGACCTCGTTTTGATATACCAGTTGAGCAGGTTCAGTATCTGTTGGGTGAGTGTTAGGGAAGATGAAGGGCCCAGGCCAAGGCCCTTGGGCCCAGGCCTAGGCCTACGGTAGCTACGCTTTTGGGCGGCCAACTATCATGACTATAGATAGTGCTGCTTGGCATAGGTAGGGCCTATAGCCGTTTGTTCATTTAATCAAATAAACCAGTTTTTTTAAATAAAAAATAGGGCCTAGGCCTAGGCCTACGTTTACTTTGAAAGAAATCTTGGTTTTTTTACAGAATCTGGAAAGAAACAAGTTTTTTTAAAAGAAAAAAATTGTTTTTAAAAGAACAGTTTTAAAAAGTTTTTGTTTAAAAAACCTGGGCCTGGCCTAAAGTCGACCTTTATAGAGGCTTCCTTTACTAAGGAAGGAGTTCCTTTACTAAAGGTTCCTTTAACAAATGGTATTCAAGAACCATACTTTAACTTCCCTTATTATGTCCACAAAGTTGGTAAAGGAACCCTTTAAATAAGGGACACATTCTCTAAGGCTCAGGAACAGGACGATGTCAATTTTCTTGAAACAACCCGACCTTAGCTAAAGGAAGGCAACCAAAGGCCTCCTTTGTCCCAAGATAAAGGTTGATTCTTGAAACGCAATAGCCTGTTAAGGTAAAATCACCCATCTGCTAAGGAGAAGAGATCCTCAGAAAAAATCATTGCACTTTGGCTTGTAAAGGAAGGCTAAAGGATACTTCAGACCAACCTTACGTTTAAAGGCCTCCTTAACCATGTTAACGCAAAATAAAGCAATTCCTGTAAGGTCAAGAAAAAAATACTCATGTTTATCGTCCCCGCCCGTGCCTAAAATCAGGGCCGCACCAAAATTTTTTTTATTTTTTATTTTTGAATTTTGCACCAGAAAAACACTCCGCACAAGCGCAATAGCGCTTCTGCTGTATGTTTGTTGAGTCATAGGCCTACAATTGATTTGTTAGTGCTGTTAGTGATGCAGAAATTGAAAGTAAAAAAGCATCAAAGACTGACTGTGACCATGGTCGATGGTGACTCTTGTCATCTGAGGGGCAATATTCATGATATTGCCCTCTGGAAACCCATCTTCCAAAATAAAAAATAAAAATAAAAAGTGCCCCCCCTTGCCAATTTTGAGGGACCAGGTGGACGATAAACATAAGTATTTTTTTACTTGGCCTAATGAAGGAAGGTTCTTGAAATGACCCAAACTTTGCTAAAGAAAGGTACCTGTACCTAAAGGCGTCATTTCACCCGAGACAAAGGTTGGTTCTTGAAATGAAATTTAGCTAAAGGTTGACTTAAAGGCTCCTTAACGTTAAAGGAAGGTTCTAGAATACGGGCCCTTGTTTAGGCTATTTGATTAAATGAACAAACGGCTTGACATACAACACTGGTACCTCACATTGGCCTAAAACCTTTCATCTTCGCCAAAAGTGCATTCTCCATCTTATTTGATACCTGCATTATCTATCCCACAGGAATCGGCCTAGGGCAGGCTATTCACATCACGCAATGGCCTATTATTTATTTATGTTATGAAGAGCATGACAGCAAGAGAACATTGAACTCTGTTTATTTTTCAGATGAGGGATTCAGTGTTCCAGATATGGCTAAAATTCTCAATGTATCAAGGCGTACTATTGAGTACAGAATGAAAGAATATGGCCTATCCATACGATCCCAATATACTGATATTGGCGAAGATCTTCTGGACGCGAAGGTGTATTCAGTTTTGTCCGTCTTTCCAAATGCAGGTAAACAATTTGGTTTATGGGCATACAGACATAAACTCTCATATTCAACTCAGGGACCGTCGTGGTGTAGTGTTAGCGAGACGGACTTCTGATCAGAAGATCTCGGGTTCGATTCCCAGTCCTGATCAAGGAAAAACATGCTCGCTTGTGACCTTGAGCAAGTCACTTTGCCTCACTTGCTTCACCCCACCCAGGTGTAAAAGGGGTACCTGGCTGGTAGTGATGGTCTATGTGAATGTTAGTCCAAGAGTGCTGAAATCGGCTGCCGGGACTGCTCCCCGGGAAGTGGAGGTATGAAATTGGAATGAACAGGCCAATAGCTGGGGGTATAATATTATTGTGAATGGTATTTTTGAATCAATTGGCCAAAGTGTCTATGTCTATATCATATGTTATTAATCAATAAATGTTTCATTTTGCAGGTTATAGGAGTATTGAAGGTGACCTAAGAAGGCAAGGGATACGAGTCCAACAATATCGTCTCCGATCGTCTATGTGGAGGGTTGACCCAAATGGCAGCACAATTCGGAGAATTCGTAATATTCGGAGAAGAACATATCGTGTCAAGTCCCCATTGTCTCTATGGCACATAGATGGATATCACAAATTGATTCGGTAAGTAATAACTATGGGCCTACACTAACACATGTAGTTCTTTTGTGTCTGTCAGTGTTTGAAACCCTGCTAGGGTACATTTCTGTGATGGTGCTTTGACATCACTTTAGAGTGCAAAGAATTTTCTGTACTGCCCATTTTTGGCCTTCATACATGTTTTCTTATTTTTTTCATTTCAGTTGGAGGTTTATAATCCATGGTGGAATCGATGGTTACAGTCGTCTCATAGTGTATTTACGATGTAACTCAGATAACAGGTCTTCAAGTGTGCTTCAGGCATTCGAGGAAGCTGTTGCAACATGGGGTCTGCCCTCACGTGTGAGAGCAGATAAAGGTGTTGAAAACCGAGACGTCGCATTTTGGATGCTTACCCATCCTTTGAGAGGGCCTAATCGAGGCTCCTTCATTTCAGGGAGGAGTGTTCATAACTCCAGGATTGAGAGGTTATGGAGGGACTTGTATTCTGCAGTGGCCTGTACGTTTTACAACCTATTCCATCACTTGGAGGACGAAAGTATCCTGAATCCTGATGATGAAGTGGATGTTTTCTGCTTACACTTTGTATTCCAACCGAGAATTGCCAGGGCCTTGGTACACTTTCAAGAAATGTGGAACAATCATAAGGTCAGAACTGCAGGAAACAAAACTCCGAGACAACTTTTTATCTCAGGATTGTGTGCCATACGGTGTGATGATGGTCATATTTCCAAGGAGTATTTTGAGACTCTTGATGAGGTAAGATAACCACTTGGTTTCACAGACGTAGTACTTGATCCAATCTTATATACACAAATGAATTTGGTAATACATGTACATGTAATTGATGTCAATATGACACTATTATTGTAATGTAACTGGTTCACTTGATCATCCACCTCTATATGAATTTGAGATGGTTGATACATGTACACTGGTTTTATTTTGTGTATTATTTTGCAGGAAGAAGTGGCAGGCTTCGGTTTGGATTTGAATACACCACTTCTGAATGAAGATGACGACAGTGTTATTCATGTACACGTCAACATCCCTCTCAGTGAAGATCAGGTGATCCAAATACGTGACCAATTTGATCCTCTTGATCCCCAGGATGTTTGGGGCAAAGATACATACTGTCGCTTGAGGATGCATGTCAATGAACTGATGACAATGATGTAGGCTTAAGTCTGGTCAGTCAAGTATAGAAATAAGAAGTGGTTAAAACAAGCGATATTATATGGGCAGAGTTCCTGGTTGCTAGCTGGCGTTATGTTCTTTCCAATCAGCTTTGGCTTTGATACTTGGGATGTACGTTTGTTCTTGGTGTTTTTGGAAAGCACTGTTTCTGATTAATAAAAGTAAAAGCTTATGCACGTCAAGGAAGTCCGTTTGTCATAATTAAATTATTCGCCGATTTGAATCCAGTAGGCAAGATAATGTATTGCTATGTGCACACACACAATGCGGATTTAAATCGAAGCCCGCATTCCGGAATTCGGTAGTTGCTGCGCATTAAAAACCATTAGTTCAAGTTCACACTAGCATTACAATCTGATTCAGACAAAAATCCCTAACTAAACTGTGCCGCGCCATCTAGCCTATGAACATGCAAAGGGCAAACAGGTAACCATTGACCAATTTCGTTGATTCAGATGAAATTGTTCAGATTACAAATAAAGTATTGCAGATTAAGTGGTGCACACTAATTCCTCCAAGCACAGATTAACAACAATACTTGTTAGTGCAGATAAAATCTAAACTAAAGGTCTTCAGACTTCTAGTGTCACCTCATATTCCGAAATCAAGGTGTTAGTACGGTTTAAGTCCGGATTATAAAATGCTAGTGTGAACTCAACCAATGCCATGAACGCAGGTGACGTATTAGAAGCACTCCGACCCTCACAACTCGTCTGTCGAGTATTAACCCCAACTATTGCGCCTGAAAACATGCAAAAAAAGTATCCAACAACAATTCATAAACAATTTTAATGCAATTAAAACATACTCTCACCATGCTAGCCATAAACAATTGTAATGGTTAAAACATACAATGTACTCTAGTTCAGAAGTTTCATTGACTGATTCTCCACTTCGTTTCACAAGGCTCACCATAAGCACCTCAACATGTGCTTCCAAACATTAACATGCATGTATATGGCAACATGTTGTTTTTGTGTTCATATACAAAGTTAAAACTACTTCACCTAAAATACAAAAAAAATAATCCCTGTACACCTGTACAAAATACCCTTGTTTTTCCAGACCAGCATGTTTGAAAAGCCCAGCGAGGGGTCACACGACTACATGCATGCAATGACTATTCGGTCATTTCTGCACTTGCACACACAGGCGTGAATGATGTCATTTAGCTGTTTAGCGGCTGTGCCATCTGTAGCCGTGCTGAGAACTTTTAAACAAAGACGGGGAATTTTGAAAACACGTGCTATGTTTCAATAACCCATGTTTTTCATACATGGGTGTCCGTGTTTTTTTTGTCCTGAAGGCAGAAGCCTGGCAAATAATAGGTGTGACTGCAGAAAACTTGGGGATTTTATGAAGTGTAAACAAGGCTACAGTAAGAAAATAGTTCAGCTAAATTTTATCAAACATAACATACAAATGAGCAATTTACTTTTTACCATGAGTAGTGTGCAAAATCAATTACTAATGTCCCTTACAACAACATATAAAACTCATTCCGATATGACAAGTGAAATAACTAAATAGGAATCATACTCCAAAATACAAAGCAAATAGGCCTATCCTACAAGTTGATCCTCCATGCCCATCATCATGAATGGCCAGCAACAATGACCACGGTCATGTGGTGTCATAAGTTGCTGTGACACCATTTGCATTGACTAGGTAATTAGGTGACATGAGCTCACCACCAATGATTCCTCAACTTATGATAGTGAACTTCATGAAATTAGTTTCATGACACATGTCCTCACCTTGGTGAAGGTAACATAAAATGAAATGGTCCATGGACCATGTGCTCACTGGGTTGGACATAATAGTCTAATGACAGAGGGAGGTACACAACAGTTATGAGCAATCTGGGTCAAGTCATTCCCAGAAAAGATTTTGATGATTTTTGGGTTACACCACCTGGTGGCCATGTTTGAAGTCAAATCAGGCCGAAATTTGACATGCATGTAAAGGTCATCTAGATGGAGGTAAATATCAAATTTGACGACAGACGCTGCATCATCGTAATAGCTCACCCCAGTAGCTCACCCCAGTGAGCTAAAAATAAATGTTAAAATTGGTCAAGCCCTGGTTCCAGGCTCCCACATTCATGATAAAAATGTGGCATACAAATGCAGATAACAGTACAACATGCTTCAGTCACGCCGCTCCTTTTGATATTCTTGGCAACTAACCGAGACATCGAAAATATCAAAGAAGTCTTCTTCTTTCTTCTGTGAGAGAGCATTTCCTTCAATAGGCAGTCGCAACATGTTCATGCAAGTCGAAGCCGTCACGTAAAATGGCACCGGATTTTCCACAAAAATTATAACTGGGTTTGGGACAAATCCGAAGTGAGGTATGCTCTCGCATCCCGTCACGAAACGCAGAACATGTGGGAGTGTTATCTTCCGAGTATCACGCTCTCCACCTAGAGTTACCATGTATCGATTGCCATCTAAAAGAGAAGAAATTAAGATCGTTTACCAATTTCATCGGGATGAACAGTCACATCTTTAACCTTCATATGTGACCCGGCACCGCAAAATGAATCGGAATGTGCAGAGAAGACGACCAAACATGTCCAAGGTGACACCAACGGTTGGTTTATTTCAGGATTGTCTGCCCATTGTGAAATTTGACTTCGTCAATTTCGGTAGTTGTTGTCTGGTGTCACCTTCGGTCTTCTTCTGTGCGACTTCCGACTCATTTTGTTGTGCGAGGTCACATATAACCTCTTATAGGTTTAGAAATGAAATGGTCCATGGACCATGTGCTCACCTGGTGAATAACAAATGACAAATGTTAAATCGCAATGTTCCAGGGCAAGCTGAGTTCCAGGGTAATATGATTATGGTAAAAATTTCAAGGTCAAAACATTCTCACTTGAGTAATTTACGGTATGTGCCAAAGTCCAGCTGTATACACAGGGGGTATACGAGATACATGATCAAACCAAGTTGGAAGATACTGGGTCAAACAACCACAAAACGTGCCAACCAAATGGCAAATTTTTTACCTTTCACCTCAACAATTGCCTTGAAAATTAGGTCAAATCAAAAACCCGTTACATATGTCATGCATCATCATTAAATGCATCGATGATGAAAATTTTGAGACGATCCAGGAATTCCTGGTATGGACTTCCGAGTTTTCATTTTGGACATGACACTAACTCAGGTTGAGCCACAACTTTTCCATTGTCACATCATGCATGCCCTGGCAAACCTGAACAATTGAAAAGTTGTGGCTCAACCTGAGTTCAAGATAATCTTCGTTTGGTGCATACGGCCCTTTGTGTCCATGGACCAGGTTTCAGATATTACAATAATTCTGACATAAAATCTTACCCTTCACCTCTCTCAACCACTTCGTAAAATAGCGGAAGGTCTGCACCTCCTTCAACCTCTTGTTGGAGCCCTCATCTGAGTATGTCAATGTAAAGCAATGGAGGAGACATGGTACAGTCAATTCTTTTTTGCCATCAAGGTCCTCCGTAAAATAAACCTGGACTTCAGGCTTGGCTTCCATTAGCTGATAATAAATAAAGGTTGCAATTAGAATGTAACACTAATAAAATTCTTGGAAATGCAGTTGCGGAAAAGCACACTTAGCCTGCTTAGAGTATGCTTACCTCTTGTTCAATACTCGATCAAGTCCTTGCTTTACCCTAAAGGATCAAGTTAGTGGGATACCAGGCATATCTACAGGTAATGTAAATAGCCAAAATAATGAATATACAAACGATTACTGGTGGTGGTTGAGAATGAGTAACCAAATGATGCGAGACAAGACACTAACCTTGGCAATACCATACATATCCAATCCGTCGATGAATTGCCTCATCTCAGTGGACAAATCTTCCCTGCTGATGAGCATGGCAACAACTTCCTTGCAGAAAAATTGAGGGAGAGGTCCTCCCTGCAGAAGACACAAAGCTGAAAGAGGAGGAAAATTTTTAATGTATTATTGCAAGTATGTGTACCGATATATTGTCCATAATAGCATCATTCACTTAGGTACATTGTATCAGAAGTTTTCTGGAGGTATACTTACCAGAAACAATGCCAACAAATTTGTACCTTTGCTTCTGGAGAAAGGAATCATTAACAACAAAGCGTCCATCTCTTATATAACCATCATTTACGCTTCGGTGTAGAAGGGTTAACACCTCTCGTCTCGGACCTCCTAGGTCATCCACGTCCTCAAGTATCATGTTAATCTTAACTGGGAGACGCCTTCTGATAGTCAACCGCATCAACTCATCGTATGCTGAGCCAAATATGTCATTACGGTCAATAAAAATCTCTTCAACATCGCCTTCCATGGCACATCCCCTTTGATCGTTGACGTCCAGAGGCCTACCCTGCATGAACTTTTCCCTGTAGGCAGTGATGATCTGCCGAGGGTCATCAACTTCGCCACTGAAATGAATGTGCAAACAGGATTTAAACCGCTGAAAAAAAATGTAGAAGTTGCATGCAGAACTGCCATATGGACTTATTTTATTTTGTTCAACTGGCATGGTCTAGCAAGTATTTTATCCTTTTGTTTTGTATGTTTAACCAATTACCAGAATCTAATAATGATTAACAAATGATGACATTAAAATGACATGATCTGCCATCATCACAGTTAGCCCCTTCCCCACAAAATTGTAAAGATATACTCATCATAGCCTCACATGTTTTCAATTATGCTGTCGATCTCAACCTGGAGTATAGCTGCCATGTCCAGAGCTTGCGCTTCCATGCTAAATGGTGTTTGCATCAGTTCAGCATTCACACCCTGAAATTTGGTTAAGCAAATTAGTTTTCAATCACATTTCATGTTTGCTACAGGAGCTGACATTTCCAATAATGCTCAGCATTATCAAATATTAAGAAAAAAAATCTATAAATTACGTACCAAACATTCCTCCTTGTGGTCCCTTATATCAAAAATGGGGAAATGCTCCCCACAATCCGTACACTTCTCTAGCTCAGTACATGTACTATCGCTTTCTTGAACTTCATTATTAACTAGTTCTATATCCCTCTGGAGAGGTCTCAAGTAGAGACGTGTTCCAGTACTTGTACCAAAGCAACGCAACTTCTCTGCCGGGAACGGTCCTGTTTGGATTACATCAAGTGCGTTTCTCCGTCCTTCTGTTACTTTGAGCACTTCAAAACCTCCGGCGCCTTCAAGAGCGGGGAATGCTCTAAAGAAAATCACTAACTCATGAGTCATGAATCTTTCAAATTGAGTACATGTACATGTAATTCTAAATACTTATTAAAAGTTACATGTAGGATTTATTTCAGTTTCCTCTTTTCTTGAATTCTGTTCAAGTGAATTGGATCAAGACCGATTCAAATTCAATACAAATTTGATGAAGAAACTTCATTGTTTGATCAATATCCTTTTTAATCACAAGACAACATACCTGTATATAGTGTGCTTCACTGCAGCGGCGTCATCAGTGGATTTGAATGTAAGTTTTCGTTCGCCAAGGCCCATGTCATATAATCTCGATTTGACCGCTGTTGTTGGCACCAGGCTGGCCTCAGTTGATTCGAGGCACAAAAACCATCGGCTAATTGATTTCTCTTTAAGAAAGAAAAGAAAAAAATTCCACTTCCAATGTGCAGCAGAAACCGGAGAAGATGTATAATAATTTCGTAGCAGCAAAGCAATTTAATTCATATTTACATCAAAATCACCACTACACATAAAGCTAAACAATAGTTCTAAAAGTTGTTCCACTGTCACATGGTGTACACTTACCAACGACTTGGGGCGACTGGCATCTCACCGTTGTCATGTTCGTATTGCTATTGCCCTAAAGAAAAAATAGTACAATGTAATATAATGTGGATGGGAATGAAACAAAACATGAATACTCATCAGTCATCATGATCCATCACAGTCTACAGCAAGAACAAATACAATCTACCATTTTTCAATTTTGTGTTCTACAACCGACATGTATGGCCTTTGGCAAAAAAATCTGTAAGGCCATGTAAAAAAATAATTGGTTAGCTCCTTCCCTCTCAATTTTCTGAAGAGGGCGGGAGGTTCTTAAAACAAATTATTGAGTTTGAGATGCAACCTGAGAGGAAATTTCAAATGTAATAGGTATGAACTGAAGTACAAACTACTTTCTATCCGTTAAAACTGTGTTGTTTTATTTAAGCACCCAGCCCAGCCTACAATTTTTCATTTTTTAGAAAATAGAAAATACTAAACAAAAGGGGCTGTAACATATTCGGGTGATTGTACGGATCAGGGATTGTGAAGCAACCGTAAGAGCTATCTTTTTGAAACTTGGGGGACATATACCTTGCCCCAAAACAACATCAATGATACCAAACTTTGATGCCCGGTCATTATGTAACACCTCGTCATGTAACACCCAACCAAATTCTATCTATCAGGTTTTCTTCAAGAAAATGGGTTCAATCGAGGTTGAAACCTCATGCTATGTTGCAGTGCATGTTGAGTGTGACAGGGGAGGCTGACTTGTTAGCAGTTGCCATGGCAACCAACCATTTTCAGTTCTTTGACACCCATTTCATTTCATGATTGAAACCAACATCAAAACCATGCTTTTCAAGTAATGTCCAGCAGATTCATTTGTATCAACGACACAACCTAATTATGCAACACCTAGCAACCACCACAGCAACCAAGAAAGGTCTTTCCGCTCTATGGGGTCAGTTTGGAACTTCACAGTTTGCTGAAGTACAGCTTGCAAAGCTTATATTTACTGGATACTCAGCATAAGATGCTTGATTGTCTTTGGTTTTGGTTTTGTTATCCCCAGCAACTACCATAGCGACCACCTTCTAGCATTGTATTTTGAAAAACGCTTGTCATTTCTACAGCTGAGCCATGGGCATTTCAGTCAGAAAGTAACCGTCCAACCACCAACACATTGATAGTCCATCATGAAATACTGTAGTGCAAGGAGGGGTTTGTCTTCACTCTCTTGACCAATGTGTTTGTGTGTTTCAGCAACATTGGCACTGATTGATTGTTTGACATGGTACATGAAGTTCCAAACTGACCCCATAGAGCGGAAAGACCTTTCTTGGTTGCTATGGTGGTTGCTATAGGTGTTACATAATTAGATTGTGTTGTTGATACAAATGAATCTGCTGGACATTACTTCAAAAGCATGGTTTTGATGTTGGTTTCAATCATGAAATGAAATGAATTGGGTGTCAGAGAACAGAAAATGGTGGTTGGTTGCCATGGCAACTGCTATGAAGTCAGCCTCCCCCTGTCACACTCAATATGCACTGCAACATAGCATGAGGTTTCAACCTCGATTGAACCCATTTTCTTGAAGAAAACCCTTGAAAACCTGATAGAATTTGGTTGGGTGTTACATAATGAGGTGTTACATAATGACCGGGCATCAAAGTTTGGTATCATTGATGTTGTTTTGGGGCAAGGTATAAGTCACCCAAGTTTCAAAAAGATAGCTCTTACGGTTGCTTCACAATCCCTGATCCGTACAATCACCCGAATATGTTACAGCCCCTTTTGAGGGGGTGATTTCAATGGCGGGAATGGATGGATGCCAACCAACTATTTTTTACATGGCCTACATAACAAAACATGCAAATTAAACCCACACTGGATCTTTGTCGTCTTCCAAGTGAATAAGGGCGAAACAGACTTCTGTGCTCGGCCATTGCCGCAGCATACCGAGTTGTGGCTGGAAGATAAAAATACAACTTTTTAACACACCGGTCAAGACACAATATACAAAGGCCTAGTCATGGCATTTCAAAAATGTACAATACCAAAGGAAAACACTCAGGAAGCAGCTGAGTTATTATTATTATTAAGTTAACGCCTACCTAGCTCATGTAGCTATGGTAGGCCTAGGCCAAACTGATACCCAAGTATTGCAAGGTTTTCTACTTGCTTGGGTAAGGCCTAGCATTTTATGCCTTATTAGCCTCCCAGTAGGCCTAGGCCTATAGGCATTCCGTTTGAAAGAAAAAGGATGCCAAGGACGGCAAGGTGTTTGGCTGGCCTTTTTTTTAGGCCTTCTTGGCAATGTTAAAATAGGCCCTAGGCCTTATCAGTAGGCCTAGGCCTAATAATTAATAGGTTTTACTTACATGTACCGGAGATGGTAGGGGTACCACTGACAAAGTCATCATCACCACCAGCAGCGAGGCACTGGCCTACCGGTAGGCCTAAATTGGCACTACTTCCAGCCGCCGCGCTGCTTGGCCTAGGCCTAGGCCTGGTGTCCACAACAGAATTAGTCGGCCATGCAGCATCAGTAATAGTACCAGTAGTAGCAGGTCCCCTAGGAAGCAGCCTAGCACTAGGCCTAGTACCGGTAGCAGCAGTACTAGTAGGCATGGTAGGCCTAGCACTTGTTGTCATCATGGTTGTTGACGTCGTTGTGGCAGTCCCCCTTGCATGATTACTGGGACGACGAGTGGTGTTGCAAGAAGTGGAAGTGGTGTTGGAACTGGAAGCATCCGGCAGGCCTACCGCCGGCGGCGGTATGCCAGCGTGCTCGCGTACTAGGCCCACCACCTGCTGCAGGAGGTCCATCATCCGACACGCAGTCTCACGCCGCTGCTGTTGTTCGTCTGCCATGGTTATGGTGCAATGTAGGCCTATGATACTGATGATGTAAATAAAGATGAAATAACAGGATCTTAATGAAGCTTTTTGCATGTTCTGTGCATGTGTATCATCGTCGGTAGTTGACACATCACATGTGCATGATGTGTGATATGACATGTATGATGAGTACTATTTCCCGCGTGCCGCTTACGAAAGAAAATATGTGGTGCTGCCGCCGCTTACGAAAATAAAAATTTCATTTTTTGATGTCACCATTAATTACTGACGGCGCACGAACAAGCTTATGTCAAGTAATATTATCATTTAACAAATGGATATTTTTAAATTTTCTTTTCCTTGCCAGAAAAGAAACTGCACCGGAAACGGACTGGTACCCGGCTCGAAGTGATCAGTTCAGACCTTTACCCGGGTATGCCTAGATCTGAGCGCAAACAAACGACTTCAAACAACGCCTGGGGCCATCAATATCCTCACCCGTATTCTGCAACCTTCATTACAAGCGCCACCTGACGTCTTTTAGATGACTTACAACCTCCTTGTTTTGCTTTCTACAACCTCCGTGTTTTGTGAACCTCCGTGTAACCTTCATTAAAAGCGCCACCTGACGTCTTTTAGATGACTTACAACCTCCTTGTTCTGCTTTCTAACCTCCGTGTTTTGCAAACCTCTGTGTTCTGTCACACACATGATACAACCTCCATTAGACGCACATGTATGTTACAAGCATCTTGTTTTGCTTTCCAAGCTTCGTGTTTTGCTGTAGAACCTCCTTGTTTTG
>NMRB01003994.1:4345-44768 GCA_002633025.1 Notospermus geniculatus | reverse complement strand
CAGAGGTCAAGGTCAAGGTCAAACAGTTCTAAAGTGCAAATCTACTCAGAATTTCAGGGGAAAACTAATTAGAAGCCTGCATTAACCATCCCCTATTTGTTTAATCAAGGATCCCTGTTCCAATTACGAAATACTTCTCAAGGTCAGAGGTCAAGGTCACAGATAACTAGCTCTAGAGTAGTGAACTTATCATCGGAAACCATAGACATCGCTCCGATTTTCTGCTCTTGTTATCGGTGAGCGACTGTCATAAAAACTTGCCTACTAATTGGTTTTCCATGGAAAACGAACGGTAAGTCTTCTCCTCTCTTATGGTCTGGAAGAAAATATCACCGGCGCAACCAAACGATATTGGAATACTGGATTTGTGTTTTCTCCATTCGCCGGATGGAGGGGCCATGTCGATTTAGAGGAATCGGAGGAATCAGAGGAAAATACAGTCTGGAGCCCATCAGTCACACACGATCACACGACTATGTACTAAATATATAAGCACAACCACGTGGTCGTGTTAACATCATAATAGCTTTAGTGAATCTTGCAATTTGGCCCTTTTTCTCCTAAAGTGCTGGCTTTCGGACGTCAAGTTATTAGACTCTCTTAACTTCGATCATGATGTGTTTAATATAACAACTCAATAGCCCAGGAATTGTTGTGAATTAACTATTCTGATAATTTTATACTTTATCTTACGGTGATTTTCTGGATTTTCCAGCCCGATTCCTCTGATTCCTTCGATTCCTCGCACACTGTGAGCGAACTAGCGAAGCGAATTTCGCCCAGCGATGTGGCGAAGATGTTTAATAACTCGGGAAGCATTGGCCTGGGGCCATATGCATAAAACTTCCTTAAGTTAAGTGTAAAACTTACCCTTAAAGTCTAAGGATTTCACTTTACCAAGTGCCATACTTAAGGTGTATGCATAAAACAAACTAAGGGCATACTCAGCTAATGGCAACCCTTAACTAAAGTATTTCCAGGAGTTGTGGTGTCAGCCAATGAAATTTCAGTATTCAAGGGGTTTCCCAGATTTCTTGAGTGTTATACTTAAGGAAGGTTTCTCAAATGTAGGCTGCATGTACATGAGCATGACTGCAGGCAATGCTGTTATGCACATTTTAGTATGTTAGGAACTGTGTAAAGTGGCTATAAACGGTGGAAAACAAAAAAGAGGTTACCAAATTGGTAGGACAGAAAGAGGATACATGGTCTGTCAAATCAAAATCCTTGCAACAGTTCAATGTTATCCTACCCTAGCCTAGCACATAATTTCCCCGTCCTATTTGGCTAGCATGCATTAAAAAACAACATGGAATGCATATTCCAACCTGTTCCTGTCACAACTGTGAAGTTAAGGAGTCAGTTAAGGGAACTGTGACCACACTTAGGCCCGTATGCACCACTGTGGCTTAAGCCGAAATTGAGCTTAAGTCTAACTTAAATTGAGCTTAAGTCTAACTTAAGTTCAAACCTTAACTTGAAGTCGGTATGCACCAACTAAAGCTAAGCTTCAAGTCTGGCTTAAACCCCACAAAAACTTAAACCACGTCGGAGGGTGGTTTAAGTTATGGATTAACTCGTACACCTCGAAATTGAAGGCGTGCCTTCCACAAGCGCGGATCCCAAGGGGGCCGCCGGGCGCTTGCCTCCCCTTTCAACCAAATGATCTGTAAAATCGATCGTGAAATTTTGGAATTTGGCGCAAATTTCACTGTCCTAGCAGAAGGCACCCCCCTTCCCAAATCCTCGGTCCGCTCTTGCCATCAATGTCAACATGGAGTTAGTTGTGGATGCTCTTGATCCATTGCACAGGGGAGTATCCAGAAGGAGTAATCCTGGGCCGGAATAACCCACTATCCCGATGAGGAATTTCAGAAATGGTTTGGTTTTGCCAAGGAGAATATTCGCCAACTCTTGCAGTTGATTGAGCGCGAGATAGGCCTATCTCCAAATTCTGACAAGAAATTTGCGTTGTCTCCCATCTGTGAGCCTGATAGCGAAACCTGTGTTGCCTACAATAGGCCTAGCTGATCCCTTACGAGTCAAGGCTTAGGTTTAAGTTGAGAAGTAACTCAAATGAACTGCGAGCTTACATGAACAGTGAAACCTGTTACGCGTCAAGGCTTAAAGCAAGACACTCTAGACAGATGGGTTACAATCGACGAGCATAGTCTCGGTCACCCAGCCGCTGCTTCGAATCTGGGGAACCGTAGCAATACTGTGTGGCTGGCTGCGCAAGACTACACACAGCATTGGGGATTCCCCAAGAGGATTCCCAAAACCTCGATGCAAGATAATGCTATAATATGTAGTTCTATGGTTCTATACACTACGCACGCCTGTAGATGAGGTTGCACTATATTTCGGCCGAACTGGGGAGTGAGTAGCGGTGCATAGTGTGCGGCTTTAAGTTATAGCTATACTAATCGTAAGTTAATAAATAACTCAAATGGGCTGCGGCTTAAGTTGGGATAAGCGGGATTTCAGCTTAAAGGAGTTAGACGCCGAAGTTGTAAACACTCACTCGCTGGTTCTCTATCCACGGACGCCTGCGGTGCTGCCACCTATTGTCGGTGATATGTACTGACGTGAATATCGTGAGTGAGTTGCATCGGACCGGGAACCAGTCTAACGATCACGGGTGCTGCCACCTGTACGAAGGAATAAAACTAGTTTGCCGACCATATTTGTAAACAAACCAGCTTGTTTACAACTTCGGCGTCTAACTCCTTTAAGTTAAAGATCAGCTTAGCTGGAGTTAAGATAAAACTCAGCCTGAACTGGTGCATACGGGCCTTAGAGTTAAGGGTGATTTTGAGGCTTTCACTATTCCAAAGTAGCTTTCTGCATCTCCCTTAAGTTAAGATTTCCACTTTAGTGGTGGTTTGAGGTAATCCCTTGGGATTTTCATACTTAAGTAGTTTTATGCATATGGCCCCTGTACAAACCGAGAGCGATCAGCACTGATCGTTTTCTGATCGCTGTCAGTTTGTACACGCCAATGCTTCCAGCGTATTTAAAGATTTTCGCTCAAAAAATTGTCTTCGCTTCGCCAGCTCGCCTGCAGTGTGCGCGCGGCCTTAAACAATCATCGGCCTATGTTTATTTCCAAGATGAGTTTATTGGAGCGTTTATTCCGGTTCATTTCGTGAAATTTGTTTGACGAATAGCTGGCGACTCTCTCGGCATAGTACATTATCGATTTGCAGTGCAGTTGATGGAGTCGTGAGGAGAACCTCGCCGCAGATACGGAAATTTCAACACCTTGTGAACGGAGCATTTAACCCTTACGGTCCTGACTATCTGTGAAAAGTGTACATTTCGTAACATGAATTTCTGCTACAAAAATGCGCCTAGCTCACACAATTCGCAACCAAAACTGGTGACAAGGCACTCATTCTGGAGGCAACTAAATGCGCCACGACCTCATGCAGGCTTGCTTCTTCCAAAATGTTTGTGAGAGAAGCAATTCATAGCCGAATATGCAACTTATCAGGAAATAGTCGCGTTCGGCCTACGTTTTCGTCAGGTTTCCGATCTTTAAACGTCTATATCTCGATAACCGTTGCTCCTACGCGTCTGTCGCTACGTCAGAACGCTACTTTTTTCTCCTCTTTCCTTTGGCG
The DNA here is from genome assembly GCA_002633025.1 of Notospermus geniculatus. Lineage (NCBI taxonomy): Eukaryota > Metazoa > Nemertea > Pilidiophora > Heteronemertea > Lineidae > Notospermus > Notospermus geniculatus. The sequence continues at coordinate 41,142 of NMRB01003994.1, read as the reverse complement.
CCAGTCGCGTCGTCGTAGCTGCTTTCGTTCCGGAGATATGGCCATTTTGTCACAACATGTCAGATTTGCACTTTGGAGTCTGCTAGTCTAGTCCCCGGGAGAAGCTTTAAAACGCAATTTTAGCCAGGTTTCTTCAAACGGAGCAAAATCGCGCATTGACGGGGGGGGGGGTAGTCTCGCATAAAAAAATCAGCAAAGAGAACGCGGATCGGTCCACTGGTTACGATTCTATGCCAGTTTGAATGCGCAAGGGTGTGTGGTACAGGCCAATCTCGCCAAACGGCGAGATCCGTCCCGAAAGGGTTAAATGCAGATGGGTGGTCATCATCGCGATATGCTCTGGCACAAATGGCGTCCTTTTTTTCTAAGATAGAAAAACCCAAGCAACACTCCTGAGATCTGGGCAGACCGCACAGGAAGTCCGATAGCGCTACCGGCGGCTATCGGCAGTCGGCAGTTAGTTTTTATGCGTTTTCCCATTAACTAAACCGCCGATAGGCACCGAACGCACTATCGGACTTTCTGTGCGGTCGGCCATGGTAATTAACGCTGCTCAGTTCAATACATGTACCACTGTTCATTCCGGGGGAGCGGATCTTTGCAGTATGCCACATCGTTAGTAAAGGGCATTCTCTGACCAATGTGGCGTCGTCTGGCGGTGTAGGTCCCCAGCTAATGAAGCCCAATTCATAATCTCAAGTGTTACGGTATGTTATCATGAGATGAATACCAACAAAGTTTCTTTAATTATGGGCATCCGGGAACGTTTTGAATGTTTTTGAAAGATCGGCCGACCCGGTTGGAACATAAGAATTCTGCAGACAAATCTTAAAAGAAAACAATAATAAAGTAGAAAAATGGGTAGATGGAAATTATATGCGACGATGATCCTATCTGTAACCGAACTCAAAAGAACTGCGACGGTTTACAAAATCTGAAAACTACTTACTCCGTGAACTGAAATTATTACACGCGTCGTCCTATGGTCTAGCTCCCTAGCAGACGAAGAGTATGCTGTACACTGCGACGTTATTATATCATGAGACGAATAAATTGTTTTTCCCTTAAATTATAGGCGTCGGTTGGAACAGAAGAATTCTGCAGAAAGAAGTTGACATCATGTGGGGTAAGAGAAGACTGGATGGACATGATATGCGAGGATGAAAAATTGTCAACCGAACTAAAGAGAAGTTTCGATGGCTTGCCAGATTTGAAGAGATACTTACCAGATGAATCAAAATTATTGCGCGCACTACATTTCTGTGCGCCAGGTGATGTGAAGGTCGTCATCGTTGGACACGATCCTGTGCCTAACGAAGAGCTAGCGACTGGTCTTGCCTTTTCTTTTCCTGACGGAAGGGTGGAGGGGGATTATAAACAGGAAGGTGGTTCCGGTCATACGTTGTATTTGATACATGAGGCCCTCTCCAGGGCGGGATTATTGGAACTCGATGATAACAACACATGCTGTCACGAAGAATGGGCATATCATGGCGTTCTTCTCTGGAACGCAGCGCTAACTGTGCCATATGGTGACTATGACGAGAAGGTTTCAAGGGACGAACATATTAATAACTGGGAAAACTTCACCAAGTTGTTGTTGCAGAAGTTAAATGAGTCGGACAAAGAGAGGTGCTATCTTTTCTGGGGAGACAATGCAAAGAGAATAGTCGAGCTATTAATTGATTCAGGATCGTTTGCAGAGGAAGATCTGTGTGATCATAAGTGTGAACGAGTGGAATGCATCCACAGAGTTTTTAAATCGCACCATCCAACCTGGCCTCGGGATGACACCAACGATTATTTAGAAAAGGCAGAACACCAATTCACGATTGGTGACAACAGATTTCGTGGCATTTTCAATTTGAAAAAAGAAACCAAGGAAGAGCAAAGGGAGTGAAAACAACTTAATGAAGGCGAATAATTGTTTCACTACAATATCGTTTTTCTTCTGCTCAAATATCTCAGCAACCACTCGAGATATTTTGATGAAACAAAGCCCAAAATCCTTAGAACGTTCCACTCTATCAAAACTGGAACAAAAGTCACAAAACAAATTCCATAATAAAAATGTTGACTTGTAGGGCTTTTTCTACTGAGCTAGTACATAATTATGATATTTCCAAATGTTCAAAATTTTGATGTAGAAATATGGCCAAAAAGACAGACTTTCATGTGGTACAAACCGTGTTAAAATTGGGCCATGTCGAATAAGCGGAACCAGCGGAACCAGCGGAACTTGAAGGAAAAACATAAATATGTTGTTTTTTAAATACATTGTAATAACTGCACTAGCACTGTTCAAATCGAATTGTTAGGCGCCGAAAAAACTAGGTCTACGGTAGGTCTAGGCCATGTAGGCCTGTCGGTAGCCTACCCTAGATCTACCTTGCCTAGGGCCTACATGTAGGTCTCAATCCGCACATCATGACTGCAGCCGCGTGTTGCTTAGCAACACCGAGTCGCGTGTTGCTATTAGTCAACAGCTAAACGAAGCAACAACGAGTCACGTGTTCGTTCTATCGGCTGCAGACCAGGTTCCGCTGGTTCCGTTGTTTCCGCTGGTTCCGCTTATTCGACATGGCCGTTAAAATTCGCCCTGAAGTATTTGAAATATTCAAGGTATAAGGTGTAGATAAACTTATGCCGAATGGGTCAATGTCGTCCTGGGTATACCTTATGTTTACCCTGGATCATCCTGGGTAATCCTTTTCTTTACCCAGGACGGCCCTGGGTAAACATAAGGATCCTTAACTTTACCCAGATTGGAGTTCCCGAGTGGTGTAGTGAGGTTGATATTCAGCGTAGATCATGAAATGAAGGGTGGCCTCGAACTAGGCCTATAGCTCCTAAGTCCTTGAGAATTTACTATCGGTCCCTTTTGAAAAGTTGTAGGGATTGGTCTTTTCTCCCTATTCCACATTCGGAACTTCCGAAGGCAACTGCTCGGCAATTTCCGTGACGGCTCGAATTTCCCCTCGGACACAATTCCAAGACAGCCATCTTGAAGGCGCAACGATTTCAATGCGTTTCTGGTGGTTTGGATGCGGTCGCCTCATCACGCCCTGCGCATGAACGAAAGAGTTCACACAAAAACGTTGCGTTATTGATCAATACATGTAATTGGCGCACAAACTGTTAATGTCGTCTAAACCAGTGTACCCAGGATACGGAGTTAGGATGGTTAGCGTTAACGGTTAGGGTCAGGACTAGGTTTAGGATTAGGGTAGGGGTCAGTGACAGGGTTGAGGGTCCAGAGTTGGGGTTAGGGTTAGGAGCTTGGGCTAGGGATCAGTGTGTAGGATCAGGACGGGACGACATTCACCCATTCAGCGTAATTGGCAGATTGGGTGACATATCGGTAAGTTTATATATAATATGCCTCAACTTATCCAGCAAATAAGGTTGGATATCTTAGCAGGCCAAAATTCGGCGAAAATAGTTCCACGGTCGGTCACATGGGTTTGTTGATAACAACATGGCTGCCTTGGACTTGTGTCCGAGGTGAAATGCGCCGCCCAGTGGATAGATAAGCAGTTCGCCTCAGGTCGTTCCGAATGCCTATTCCACACCCCGGAACAGGTATAGCGGTAATTTTCAGCCATTTCGAGTTATGATCGTACTGCATGTTCTGCAAAAAGTAAATTCATGAAAATGACGAAATGCACACGGATTATACATGTCCTACCTAGGCCTATCGCTCCTAAGTCCTTGGGAATTTACTATCGGTCCCTTTTGAAAAGTTGTAGGGATTGGTCTTGTCTTCCTATTGCAAACCCCGGAGGAGGTATAGCGGTAATTTTCAGCCCTTTTTAGCAATGATCCTACTGCATGTTCTCTGCCGAAAGAGACGCACGTACAGCATGATTCGGCGGGAACTCCGAAGCTGGGTAAAGTTAAGGATCCTTATGTTTACCCAGGATGATCCTGGGTAAAGAAAATGATTACCCAGGATAATCCTGGGTAAACATAAGGTATACCCAGGACGACATTGACCCATTCAGCTAAACTTATATCGATAAACGTACACATCAATACAACGGTCAGATTTCCTATTCCCGATTCAGCCTAATGCATAAACCCATTGAATTAGTTTGTTTACAGCGTATTCCGTTATAACGTAAGCATTAATATAACGTACTAACCCCCCCCCCAATTAGCATTCTCAACACCGTTATAACGTACCGCACGCAAAGGTTTGCTACGCACGTGATATCACTGTCGCTATTGTGATTACCGCCTAAATATGGAACAGGTCGTAGAATTGCCAATCACTTCTCATTGTCGGCCACGTTCGCTGCCTCGCTTGCCGATCAGATAAGTAGACGGTAGCAATGGCGCCAAAATGTAAGCAGATTTCACTCTCTCAGAAGGCAGAAATTGTTCAAATTTACCGGAGTGGTGTGAAGCAGAGTAAAGTAGGTGAAGATTCATCCTGGGAACCCAGGGCATTTCCACTCTGCATAGCGCGTTACAATGCCCTGGGGAAACCCACCCCGTTTCGGTGGGGAAGAGGGCTGTTCCCTCATGTGTACTCGCCAACTGGTAATTCACGAATAAACCATGCAATGCAGTGGGGGATCGCCACTTGATGTAATGGGCAGACATCGCGCCTAGTGCTGTAACGTATGCACATATATCTGGTGTTATGAGTTACCGGGTACCAGTTTCATAGCAATGTATCTCATTCCATAATTTATGCATGCTGTCGGAATGATAGCTGCCCCAAACACATGAACTGGATCATACCTTCGTGTTTTGAACCCGTCGATACTTAATTCAGGAATATTTAAAAAAATTCAGCGAGTTTGTCAGCGAATCGAGGAATGTTTGAAACCACCATAGTTGGGAGTGACCATGGCGGGATAGAAGCTTCGCTGTGATTGGTTGTATTCAGCGACAGATTTTCTGTCGCTAGTTCCACAGCGAAATGGCGCCAATTTCAACAGGGCCTCGGACGTGCGAGTAGGGGAGCGCGTTTTAGAGGACCTGTTGCAAGAGGATGGGTGAAGATTATGGACTTGCCAAGACCACCATCAACACGATTGTATCAAAAGGAGACAAGATCCTGGCCGAATATGAAGCGAACAGGCTTAAAGAAAACCGAAAACTTACATGTATGAGTACAGCCGCCTATCCGGAATAGTAAAAGGCACTTTTCCAATGGTTTCAGCAAGTCAGGGCGAAGAATGTTCCTGTAACCGGTCCCAAAGAATCTTTGGAGAAAGCCAAAGAATTTGCAGATTGCCTGAAGATCGAGAATTTCGCAGTTAGACTGGCTTGTTGGATCATTTCAAGGGTAGTTATTATCCCCGGAACGGAATACTTATTTTTGACGGAACGGAACATGTACAGTCTTTGACAAAAGTTTATCTACATCTGATACCTTGAATATTTCAAATACTACTGGGCCAATTTTAACAAGGTTTGTTCCACATGAATGTATGTATATCTTGTTGGTCGTATTTCTGCACCAAAATTTTGGATATTTGGAAATATCATAACTATGTAATAGCTCATCAGAAAAAAAAACTAAAAAGCAACATTTTCACTATGTAATTTTTGTGACTTTTGTTGCAGCGTTGACAGAGGGAAACCTTCCAAAGACTTTGCGATTCGTTTCATTAAAATCTGTTAAGTCGTTGGTGAGATTTGAGATTATCAAAATTTCGATGATTTGAAAATTTCCAATTTTCCACAAAATTTTGCTATCCGTAGACAGAGCTCACCCTAAAATCGTACACTCTTAAAAAATTCTCGTCGTACTGACAAGCTGGAACTCGTTCTCAGAATATGCTTAAATTGACAGGGTCTATCTTGTCAATTGACAAGTTTTTAACTTGTCATCCTCGGAAAGGAGACATCTTATCATTGAAACAACTATATCTCGTCATTCAGGCTACACAAAAATTAAAAATTATGCGCCAAGAGACCGTTACGCGGTAGTTACAAGTATTAATAACAGGTACATATGAAAGAAAGACTCTCCCAAATTTCCGGGCCTACGGCGGGATTCGAACCTACGACCTATGAAATGTATAAACTACTAGACATAACCCCTAAACCCTCGTGGCTATTGAGGCAACGATGGTGACAGCATGCTTAGAGTTCAAGAAATTGAGCGATAAATGTGAGGGAAGCGCATGCGCAATAATGTCCTGCCACCTGCAACTTATCGCCATAACTAGAGACCTTGTCAACTGGATAAACTGAACTCGTCACAGAGATGTGCGACTCGCCATGACAAGTAAATTGTGTCTTGAATGACGTAATTCGTCAGGCTGACTAAAGCATCTCATCAATATTCGCAGACAAGTTGCGATGACAAGAATTTTTTAAGAGTGTAGAATTATGTTTTTGAACGCTGCTTTGTTTTACAATTGGCTCAGTCGTATTTGAAATATTCAAGGTATCAGATGTAGATAAACTTTTGTCAAAGACTGTACATGTTCCGTTCCGTCAAAAATAACTACATGTATTCCGTTCCGGGGATAATAACTACCCTCATTTCAAAGACCGTTACAACACCGCCTTTAAAACTGTTGCCGGAAATGCGAATCAGTGTCACCAGAAACGGAGGACAACTGGAAGAAAAACATCCTGCCAGATTTGATTCGAGACTATCATCCGCGTGATATATTCAATGCTGATGAAACTGGTTTGTTTTACCGCATGATTCCTGACAAGAGCATGCACATCAAAGGTACCGACTGTCAAGGAACCAAGCAGAACAAAGCTAGGATTACGCTATGTTTTGTGCCAATATGTATGGGTCAGAAAAGTACAGAATGGCTGTAATCGGGAAGTTAAAGAATCCTCGCTGTTTTAAGGGGGTTCACTCCCTCCCTGTTACTTACTATTCCGAGATGAAGGCTTAGGTGGATACGGACGTGTTCTTTAAGTGGCTTGGGCAGTTTGATGACCGACACTACCGTCAGGGGAGGAACGTCTTGCTCTTTGTGGACAACGTGTCTTCTCATAAAAGATGAACTGACTCTGAAATCTACGACAGTGGAATTTTTCCCGCCCAACACAACAAATAAACTTTTGCCCATGGACCAAGGCGTCATTAATCTTGCGAGACTAATTACGGGATTCTCAAACGCCTGATTGCTGACATCGGAGCAAAAAGAGATCATGAAACATCCTTGAACATGTTGAAGGATGGCATTGATTTATTTCGCCGTGCTTGGGATGACGTGAAGCCCGAGACAGTCGCCAACTGGTTTAGGAAAGCAGGGTTCAAAGTTAATACAGAAGCAGACACCACCATGCCAGCGGGTGATGAGCCCTCGGGAACGGAATGCCCCGACCATACAGCCGACTCTCGCGGTGTTTGCGATTTCATCACAAGAGAATTCAATGGCGTGGGCTTTGATGATTACGTGGCTGTTGATGAAAATGTGCCAACGTCTAGCGAAATAAGTGATGCCGTAATTGCCGCTACCGTTTCGAGTGCAGGGCCAATGCCAGAAGACGACGCTACAAATGAAATGACCGACGATCCCGAGCCACCGCCGATTCCAGCACGTGGTGAAACATGGCAAACGTTCAAAAACATTCGCCGATTTCTTGTTGACTCTTCAACATTACTGGATTTAGACAGGATGGAGGACGCAATCGTGAATCGGAACGTCGCCGCAAAAATGAAGCAGACCAAGATCACTGACTTTTTTTTATTATTATGACTGGTTAGTCTCACGCCTAGCGTATCACAGCCGATCTCATCGCATCCTTGAATCATTAATGCATTACATGTACATTACAAAAAAGGCAGATGAATCAGTGTTCTTCAAAGATACCGTAGAGTCGGTTCTATAACATCAATGCATTATATGCCGAAGTCCCGCCCCAGTTCATTACTATGTCAGAGCCCGGTTTCCCGCCTGCACTGATCGACCAATGGCGCACAGAAGAAGGCCTAGTCAGTTTCTGGCGAATAAGACATGAGGTGTTGGGACATCACTAGGCCTATCAGAAGTCGGTCAAATGCCGCAGTATACAACTTGTATCAATAAAGAATCCAAAGCTTTTGTCAACCACTGACAACAGAGCCGTGGAATTCTTGAATGCATGGTGAAATTGATCACTATTCCATGAAACCACAAATCCGTAAATAGCGCCTAGTACTGATGGCCTATTCAAATCCCCGTCACGAATGTCAGTCTTGACCAACATGTGACCAGTACGTAGTAAAATGGGCGTTGCTAATCTTGAATTTTGGATTGATGTTATAGAACCGACTCTACGGTATCTTTATTGCTTACAGAAACGTAAATAACATAAATGCAGATGTTTAGGTCAAAGTCTTTAGGTCCTGGGTTATTTTCGATGTCGGTGGAGAGTTTTAGAATTTGATGAATAATATTAGTATAGGTGCGAATTTAGCAGTGTTTAGCTCTTTTACATTATTCCTTAAATTTAGTTTGCTGGCATGCTTCCTTCATTCCATTAACTCTTCGTTCACTTTTTGATAAAAGCACCAAATTTTGCACAGACGTGGAAGGGGTCATTACCTTTAATTTAAGGACGTGAGCCCCGACGAAATCGCCCCCTAGTGGCCGCCATCTTGGATTCCAATATGGCCGCCATTTTGGGCACCTATTTCCACATATCTCGAATTCTAATAGAGATAGAAGCATAATTCCAACACCTATACCCACATTTTCGAGGTCGCCGAATCGAATGGTGCCATCGGAAATGACGTCACATGTCCGCCATATTGGATTCCAAGATGGCCGCCACACCAAACGCTTTGGAGCCTAACTAATAATCCTGAGGAGCTATTTTGATCAAAATTGGGGGATTGGGAGAGTTTGGTGACATCTTAAGGCTAAGCACGGGAGCCCCGGAGAAAACATCCTGGTGTCCAAAATGGCGGCCATATTGGAATTCAAGATGGCGGCTCTCAGGGGGTGTTTTCTCCGGGGCTCCCGTGCTTAGCCTTGAGATGTCATCAATCTCTCCCAATCCTCCACGTTTGATCAAAATATCACTTCAGAATTAGTAGTTAGGCTCCAAAGCGTTTGGTATGGCGGCCATCTTGGAATCCAATATAGCGGACGTGTGACGTCATTTCCAATGGCACGATTCGATTTGGCGACCCCGAAAATGTGGGTATAGGTCTTGGAATTATGCTTCTATCTCTATTAGAATTTGAGATATGTGGAAAAAGGTGTCCAAAATGGCGGCCATATTGGAATCCAAGCTGGCGGCTCTCAGAGGGCGATTTCGTCGGGGCTCCCGTCCTTAAATCAAAAGATACGGTCAAATCTACATCTGTGCCAAATTTGGTGCTTTTATCACAAAATGAACGATGGGTCCGCTTAGCCTCCCTACTGTCTGGTGTTTCTTTATCCATCTAGGCCATTTCTGCCTACTTTCCCCAATTTTGTTGTTTCCTCCCTAAATTGTACGTTGTATCGACTGTAAAACTACTGATGTATAGGCCTACAACATTTCGGCCCGTATGCACCAGCGAGGAACATCCCCAAGTTGAAGCTCAGATCAATGTTGATCGGTATCAAGATCGGGATGGACCGAAAACTGGTATGCACCATTGAGGATCAAGGTCTGAACTGATCCAAAAGTCAAACCTGGTCACTGGCAGGATTAACTTTCGGATCAAGCTCATTTGCCAAGTTGTTCACCATGGCGTAGTCGCTAGACAATACATGGTTGATATCATTGAGGTTTTAGAACAAAACCCCGTAATCCCTGTTCCCCGACTTATATAAGATCGTAATAATCAGTTTGGGGAGTATAAAGATGATGAATTCCGCATTAGGTACTGTTTTATAAAAGGACAGTGTCTTGATTTTCCTTGATTTAACAAGCGATAATAGGGAATAATAATAAAATTAGTGATAATAATAATATTCAGTAATTGTTCGTTTTATACTGAAACTGCATTAATTTGTGTATAATCACTTTGATCGGAAGAGTTGCTGACAGTTTCACACCGTGGGTTGGCCTATGTGATTTTTATCTGCCATGATGATCTAGCTCAGCAGAATGGAATCAACCCAGTTTTTATTGCAACTGCACGCCGGAATACATAGGCCTTTCTCACAAGTTAGAGCTCAGATCACTTGAGCCAGATCAATGAAACTGGTCCTGATCTTTTCTGGTGAATACCAGTCATGACTCAAAATTTGAGACCGACTCAATGGAATCTTAATCTAGCCTTGATCTGATCTTCTTTGGTGCATATGGGCCTAAGAATGTCCTGTAACTCATTTTGTTTTTCCGAAGCTTCTTCAAGTAAATTGACTATTTTGTCCTGTGGTGACACTGACAATTTAGGTTGTTTAGCTTGCTTGACCATGCTGACTGGCTTTGCATATGTTGCTGCACTACTCTCCGCTTCATCTTCCTGTTCTGCAGCATCCTTGTTAATGATCACACCTTGTTTCCTGAATCGAACAATCTTTTTTGTTCTGCCTGAAGCACGTGTACCATACAGGGCATCCAGCTGAGGGAAGTACTTGGGTTCTGGTGCACTGCCAACACCCGTTTTGCTTTGTTGATCTACATACTCTTTGTATTTCTTCTTGATGTTTTTCCATTTATTGGCGCACTGATTAGCTGTTACAGTTTCCACTTTTCTTACAATTTCTTGCCATAATGCTTCATGTCTATTAGCTGCTCTGAATTTAGCATCATACTCAATCCGTAAAGAAACCAGTATAGCTTCTTCCGCGTTATTCCAGACATGAACTGACTGATTATCAACAGGAGCTGAGGCTGAACAAATGGCAGGATCATTGTTACGGACAGTAGACTTGGTAGCGCTCGATGACACAGACCTGACAGGTGTAAAAGTCCTTGTAAACGTATCTCAGGACGGGCTTGAGCAGCAGACGTCTTAAATGTACCCTCAGAGTGGACTTGGTTAGCACTAGCAGACTTTTCAGCCTTCTTCTTGGCCTGGACAGGTGTACATGTACCACTAGCAGCATCGACAACATTGGCGGGTTTAATAGCAGCCATAAGTTGCCGTGCAATGTCCTCTTTAACATCAGCCCCTGCAAAACAAAATCCAAAAATAAATCCATTATGATGTAAATTGACCAATAAACATTGAATAAATCCAAGGATAATAAGCAAGAAGTCAATCTCCAGAATTCACGGATTTTCGACCCCAACCGGGTCTTTTTCAAGTGGAACTTTACAATCTGAAACTCTAGCCCTCAAGCCGGCACGTGGGGTCTGCTCGGACCCCAGGCACATATTTTTGTAGAAAATTCAGAAATGTGAGTTTTTTCTGCGTGCCGTTTTGTGACTTTGTTTGAGTGTATGACCTGCTTTCTGGCTATTGTTCTGATTGTGCTTCCATGACTCAGTCTCTGTCAACTTGGACCAAAAGTCAGAAACCACCTGATCCTTGTCACCTGGGGTCTGGGTAGACCCCAGGGTTAATACGCATGGTGGCAGTGCACTTAGTGTTCCTCTGTCTGGTGTGATGTTTGGAAAGGGGTCCATTTTGACACAATGGATTTCAGATATACTATCTTGCAGATGAACGTTTTGCCGAGAAATTGGTAGGGGTCTGGCTAGACCCCAAGTGCCAGATAACGTATTTTTCAGTGGGTTTTTGCGGTGAATAGGTTGTTAGATTTGTCTTCTTCCCTTGTACTTTTGCATACATGTACATAACGGACAGACCATACATCAATTTTCCCTCTTGTCATCAGTGATACTCCTAGTAACCTAGAGAAGATACAACGGCTTGTCTCCCAGAATGTTCACGAATCGTTGTGCCTTAGATGTTTAGTGCTGCTGTTCATTTATGAGAGTTCGTTCACTCAAGGAACATTATTTATTCATTAGATCATTAACAAACAGATGTTTTTCATTGATGAAATGGCCTGTTTGATTGTTTTTCTATCAACACTAAAACAATTTTTATAGGGGGTATTTGCAGACCCCACGTGACAAGCAACGTGGTTCCTACAACGTGCCGGCTTAAGGGCTAGAAAAGACTGAAACTCTAGAAAAGACAAGAGTTTCAGATTGTAAAGTTCCACTTGAAAAAGACCCCGGTTGGGTCGAAAATTCGTGAATTCTGGAGATTGACTTCTTGCTTATTATCATTTTGTGTGTCAATTTTGTGCTATTCTGTATCTTGAATAAGTCCAAGGATTAGGAAATCACAAGTTAAACCAAATAAAGTAAAGTGTGAAGGCAAAGAGCATGATTATTTGTTAATGGTGGCTTGCCTGCAGTCATTGGCAGTTGGACGTTTCCAAATGTGTGAAACAAACTGCCTTGAATAGTGGATAATTATTTACAATTAATTTGACAGCCTTTTCCTGATATGGTGCGCCAGAACACAAAATATGTTTCCATCAAAATCAGTTCTTTGAAGAGATATCTGAGCTTCCCCAACCCATGGATGTATTATCTGTACAAATGTATAATACTTCCATGCCCTACCTAACTTACCGACTGCATCTGACTGTAAAATATTGACAGTTTCTCGAGGGACTTTCACTTTAACTGGTTGAGAATCTGTTGTTTCTCTTAAAAGGACTCTAACCCTGAAAAAGAAGAAGTATGGGCCATTAACATTATTGAAATGAACCATCTGAAGTCTAGGCCCTATGACTATATGTCAATGTTAGCGTGATTTGGTCACTGTATGAGGGGCCTCATTGACATGTACATGCTAGGCCTAAGCTAGGCTACTAGGCCAGTACGGTACATCAGGTGACCTATGATGACACCCGGGTGATGACAGTGTCCAATGTGAATGACATGGCATCCCATGGCTCATGCCTCATGGCTGTGGGCATTAGGCCTAGGCCTAGGCCTGCCCCCCCCCCCCTATACTAGCCTAGGCGCCTACCTCGGATAGAGTGATAGGCCTAGGCCAAGTAGGCCTAGCATGCTACTTATGCTAGGCCCCCGCAGGGTACGGTTGCCTAGGCTAGGGCCTAGGCCTAGGCCTTCCCTAGCAGGCGAAAGCCTACCCTACTAGGCCTAGGCCTAGCCTACCGTCATCCGTGCGTAGGGAGGGCCTAGGTAGGCCTATAGGCATTCCCGGTGCCCGTGTGCCGTCATAATAGGCTTTATATAGGCTAATAGGCCCTAGATCATGTAGATTATATGAAACGCTAGCCTAGTTTTATACAATATGTGTCGAGTTATTACGACAAAACCTGAGAATACAAATGAAATCATGAAATTTCGTCCCTACATTTCACTGCCCTCCATCTTTTCACGTGGTCTGGTCTACCAGAGTTCAACTCTGCCGAGGGTTCAGTCCGACTTGCGAAGTAGGTCAAATGTGACGTCATATGCGTCGATACCCGAGGATTTACCCCCGTTTTATTGAAGTCTGACCTGGTCCGACCGACTCTGGAGTTTCAATCGAACTTGGCCTATATTATCGTTCCAATATTCACCGTCCTTGATCTTCTGAACCACTGCATTAATTTCATTCTCTATTGCCTCATGGGGACTCGGTTCAGAAGAGCATTCCTGGATGTGGGGTTTATTGTCAGGGTAGAAAAAGGAAATGCGTGTCTTCAGCCCTGCCTGCCTCTAAACGATGGGGAGTATCAAGTATTCTATTGGTATTTTCCCATCAGGGCTAAACCAACGTATTTTTGGCCCTGGGAAGTAACGAAGAGGCCATCTCAAGGTACTCAAAATTGCTCATTTGGATGGGGTCTTTTACTTCCACTTGTGAATGCACCAGGTACCACGGTTTATATAAAAGGCACCACGGCTGGCAGGTTATCCATGTATGCATATTGCGTGTCCCCGGAAGGGAGCAGCCATTGTTTTATATGCTTCTCGGTCGATGGGTTCGGTATTGAGATTTGAGAAAATGGATGCGCCCCGCCTTAAATGGACGACGCACACGTAATACTCATATATGGATAACCTGTTTCGTGTTATAGCATATAACCATTCAAACCGATTTTTTTGCTGACCGGACACGTATCGGATCGTGTGCCATGCGACGGACGCGAAGAGCCAGGGATAATATCACCTATGGCCCAGGCTGGATTAGAACCCGGTGTGAAAGGAATCCAAGTCCCCCTGGAATCAAATTCCGGTCTTATTGTTCAGCGAGGGATTAGAATATATGGCTAGGGAGACCATGACCGTTGGAATATAACCTAATACAATAGCCGGCTATTGTTTGGCGCATCTGCATTCCTGGGACGCGGATTCCTGTCACACGTGGACCACTCGCCCGTCAGGTCTCTTTGAGTATCAAGTGACCTACGACCTAATTGTTTGAAACGATATTTTCTTCCTTCTATAAAAACATAATTGGTGTACACACGACCCTTGAATAAGTACTTTCATTCCCCACTATAGCGTTGCCAAGAGAAAGTGTCCCTTGAACAATCGGTAATCAACTGGATATGGAACAAGTTTTTTTTTCTGAGCCGTCCTGTAGTACGGACGAAGATTTCAAAAAAGTGTTCTTCAGTTTGGTTGCGGCCAGAAATCATGTTTGGTGTTGGTTGTGGAAGCACAGTTGATTTGAGAACCATTTATCCCTAATGTCAACATGACACAACATCTCATATTGGTGTTAATTATCTTTTTACGACTAGTCCTAGAGGGTTAAAGGTAACGGCCTGTTGAGGATAAAGCATTCACAGTTTGTTACCAGTTCAGTAATAGGGTTGAGGGTTGCTGATGTCAGGTCGGACCTACGATTGCCTGCGCCACGACGGAACAGTCGGCATCAAGTGAAGAAATCATGGTCAGGTGGCGAAAGTGAATATATGTGCGCTCATCGTGGAAGAAGCGGCATCTGCGGGCAGGGAATCGCAACTTGAGTCAGGTCGGCTGATTGTTACGTGGACATGCGTTACTTGGACTCCCATTTCTTTCACACCTGTATATATTATAATTCTTATGCAAAAGTTGAGCAACACGTACAGAAAAAGGGATATGTGAGTAATAACACTATAATAGTTTAGATATTGGCCTCGGGGAAAAACGCATTAACTAAAAAAACGTTTGTCAAAGTAGCTTATTCCGAAAAAAAGGCAGAATGTAAACAAACACCTCGAGTCAACTAACCACTTGGTTTAGAAGGTCTGCATTTCAGTTGGTGTATTTAATTCCATACTGTCGCGGATGAGATCCAGTTTCAAACCATTTGATATTTGTCGTCTGGAATGTGTAGAAGGCAGAGTAAAACAAGGATTTAGCAAAATAAGGAAGAGTTCCTCGGCAACGGAGTGGAGTGAAACCTAACTTTGTGGATTCTTTTCAACGACACCTCCCTGTGAAGTACGTCATGGTTGAGACCAGTGCTATCCGTAATGAATCAAGACGCCTTCAAATTAACGATAGAATTTGCAAGTTACAACGGTGACCTAAACAGAGAGTTCCACTTTACAAATCCAGGTCGGATGAGATTGGCTACATCTGTTGGAATTCAGAAACATATTCTGACTGAGACCAGTGTGTGAAAGTTGGAATGAATGCCAATGCCTTATACTATAGAACCCGCCTATTCGATTCTTTATAAGAAGTTCTGAAAGATCTTTTGAAACAGATTACAATCTTTCTCATGAAAGCTCTTAATTGGTTTCAACCAATTTTCATTACTTTTCCTCTAAAAAGATAATTCTTGGAGGCTGAACGGAAATTTTTGTTTAATAAAACCGTCCATCGTGAGGTAGATTAATCATCATTGATCATGTTCAATGATTCATTTGTAACAGAAAATCTATTGCCATTTGAAACATTAGAAAAGGAGTACAATGGACCTGGCCGTCTGAATGGGCGAAATATGAGTACTGGTACTGGTTAGTTAACCAGTTATGGTTTATACTTATTGATAGACTGCAGCCCGTTCTAATTCTTTTAGGTATAATAATGAATCTCATGACAGTAGTTGTGCTCAGAATCGGAAAGGTTGGTAATATATCCACTCGTATCCTTCTCATCAGCCTCAGCCTCGCCGATACGCTAGTTATTTGTAATCATCCACTTAATGGTGTGGTCGCAAACGTATTCCGTTACCACCTACCTAGGACTACTCCGATGTGCCAATGGATTAATTTTGGGGCAAACTTCCTCCGACATTTTTCACGCTGGAATATCATGTTAATTTCAGTTGAGAGGTGGATTTGTGTTCATTTTCCTCTGAAAGCGAAAGCAGTATGCACCAAGAAATGGACGTTCGTTTCGCTACTATCCGTTGCTGGGATCGTATTTGTAGTGTGTTGGCCAGATTTGGATTACTACTCGCGAAATATTTATGAATGTGTAGTATTCACATTTCCTGAGTACGGTACTGCTGACGTATATTTCATTCAACCCGTCTTTTCTACAGCCATGCCATTCACAGGAATAATGCTCTGTAACATAGCCATTATCTAATAATAATAATAATAATAATTTATTTTTAATAAAGCGATTTACATAAAGATCTCAAACCGCTGTACATACTACATTGCAGCTAATTGGTAGGATAAAATTTTTTAAAAAGATAGGTTTTAAGAGCAGTCTTAAAAGAATCAAAGACCGTGATAGACCTCAAGTCAACAGGCAGGGAATTCCAAATCGATGGTGCGTAAACACTAAAAGCCCGGTCACCATATGCCCTTGAAGGTTTCGGACGAATTGGTTGGTATAAAAGTTTGACGCCATCAGCACTCCTAAGATTCCTGGCTGGCTGAGCGATGGAAATCAATTGAGTTAGATAGGACGGCGCAGAACTCGTGTGGCGGATCAGCTTAAAAATGATACACAATACTTTAAACTGGACACGAGCTTCAACTGGTAACCAGTGGAGTTCCCTAAGTATGGGAGTCATATCAACATGACGTTCAAACTTGCGACCTACTACCAAGCGGGCAGCAGCATTTTGGATGTGCTGCAGCTTCCTAATTTGATATCCATAACATCCATATAGCAAACTATTGCAGTAGTCAAGACGCGAGCTTACAAAGGCATGAACGAGCTTTTCAGTGGCGCTTTGATCGAGAAGCCTCCTTAGTTTGCCGATCCGCCACAACGAGTAAGACGCCGCCCTACATACACTTGTGATATGGGTGTCCATGGTCCCAGCCGAATCCATCATCACCCCAAGGTTACGCACAGAACCTGTGGCGGAGACATGTGCCTCACCAATCCGTACATCGCCCGCGACAGGTCGGTCGACCGCGTCCTTAAAGCGTGACGAAAACCACAAAACCTCGGTCTTACCATCATTCAATGCAAGCATATTGACACGCATCCAATGACGGATTTCGTCTACGCAAGTTTCCACACGAGGGACGACGGTACAGTCAGACCGCGAGTCACAGGCGATGTACAGCTGGTGATCGTCCGCATAAATGACACAGTTCAGGCCATGGTGGATGATAATGTCTTCGAGTGGGGCCACGTACAGTGAGAACAAGACAGGACCCAGAACTGAGCCCTGAGGAACACCATAAAGAAGTGGGTGTGCCTTCGACACCACCGAACCAATAGACACCCTCTGTGTGCGTCCGCAAAGGTATGAACGAAGCCAGTCTAGGGCTGTATCCTCAATCCCAAACCTAGAACGCAGCCTGTCGAGAAGAATGTCATGGTCGATGGTGTCGAACGCAGCAGACAAATCAAGTAAAATGAGAATGAGATCGTTCCGTCTATCGAGAGAGCGCATGACATCGTTGTGTACACGTAACAGCGCCGTCTCGGTGCTGTGGCCTTCTCGATAGGCAGACTGAAACTTTCCATAAAGACTGTTGTTCTGTAAATAGTTATGAAATTGAGACAGAGCACACTTTTCCAAAAACTTATCTAGGAAAGTACAGTTTGAAACTGGCCTGTAATTCTTCAGGACCTCCTTATCCAGCCCAAGTTTCTTAATCAAAGGACGGATAATGGCTACTTTGCAAACCTCTGGAAACACGCCTGACTGAAATGATGTGTTCACTATGGAAGTTAAAAGAGGCGCTAAAATATCAACACATTCTTTGACTAGATTGGTAGGCATAGGATCAATAGAACAAGTCTTGGATGGCATTTTGCGAACAACAGCAGTAACTGCTTCTACACTCATCGCCTGAAACTGACTGAAATGTGACGAGATAGAAGGGTTATTAGCGGACTCGGCGTCTTGACTAGAACTAGAGTGAGAATCTAAAACAGGGGTTGATTGGCACAAATTGGATCTAATATCTAAAATTTTCTTAGTAAAAAAGTCAGCAAAAATGTCAGGTAAAACACTGGGATCTCTATCCGGG
Organism: Notospermus geniculatus; assembly: GCA_002633025.1. Classification (NCBI taxonomy): domain Eukaryota; kingdom Metazoa; phylum Nemertea; class Pilidiophora; order Heteronemertea; family Lineidae; genus Notospermus; species Notospermus geniculatus. Next base: position 22,921 of record NMRB01003994.1, on the reverse strand, counting down.
AGTATCGAGGCAGCAGATCTTTTGCTACCAGACAGTTCATCAACAATGGAAAAAAGTCTCTTTGAGTCAGCTGCATGTATTCTGTCTCTATGGAATTCAGACTTCACGGCATCAACTTGCTTATTGTACGCCTCAGATGCAGCCTTGTAGATCTCCTTGTGGACGACCAAACCGGACTTGATCATTTTCCTTTCCAGTTTCCTCAATAGGCACCGCTCTTCTATGAGCGCAGTGGTGAACCATTCAGCCCGTGGTTTCTGAACCAGAATTGTATTCTATTTGTATTATATCTACAAGACAAGGCGGGGCTTTTCACAGCAGAGAAGGCTCCAAGACAGCCGACAAGATTCAAAAATAAGCAGTATGACCCGGATGTTGTTGACAGTAAGTTTCACCTTTATAATACTTTTACTACCTAGGGCGTCTGCCAAAGGGTTAAATCACTTGATAAGCACGATATCTTCAAATAATAAATCGTGGGCCCGTTGGAGTTTCTATATTACCGTTCCAATATTCACCGAGCTTGAACCTTTGAACCACTGCATTAATTTCATTCTCTATTGCCTCACGGGAACTCAGTTCAGACGAGAATTCCTCAGGCTCATTGGATGTGGGGTTTATTGTCAGGATAGAAAAAGAAAAAGCTTGTCTTTAGCCCTGCTGCCTCTCGACGATAAATATGTTGAGTATCAAGTATTGTATTCTATTTGTATTTTTACAACAGGGCTAAAGCCAAAATATTTTTGGCCCTTATAAGTGAGGAAAATGGCTAGATGGAACTCAGACTGCTCATGTTGCTCACTTGGATGGGGTCTTTTGCCCTTGTGAAGGCACAAGGTACATGATACCACGACTTACTCTCCATGGGACCACACAGTATATAAAAGGCACCACGGTTTAAGCAGATCCAAGATACAGAATAGCACAAAATTGACACACAAAAATAATAAGCAAAAACTCAATATCCAGAATTCACAAATTTTCGACCCCAACCGGGGTCTTTTTCAAGTGGAACTTTACAATCTGAAACTCTAGAAAAGACTGAGCTGAAATCCGAATGTGGAGCTAACTAACCTGTGTGGACAGGATGAGTAAGCAATTAAGGAAAGAATAGTGTCCAAGCCCCACGGATGGTTGCTGGACCTTATTAAGAGAGTGGATGTAATTAAGGAGAAACTGATTTAGCTGAAAGAAAAGGGTTTAATAAATATGACATGTGTACATGTATACATAACAAGCACAAAGCGAAAAGATGCACAGAAGTCAACACAAAATAAGAGAATATAAAGGAAGTCAACTTCCAGATTTGTACAAAAAGGAAAAAAACAGAATGGANGCCAAGACCAGAAGGGGAGCCACGTGCCCTCCGCAACTGGAAAAAACTAAAATGAAATAGGCCTACCCGGGGGAGAGAGTGAAAAGAACCGAATGCCAAACTGCCCTGACAATAAAGATGGTGAAAGGGATATGGGGTCTCAGAACCTCAGCATCTTGTGTTAAGACCTGAGGGGGTGATGGTTTTAAGGGTCCACATCCATTGCAAGTCTGTTCTAAGGAGGGTCGTCTCATCTGGACATGTCTCGAGGATGGTGAACATTAGGTCCTTGACAGAATGTCCTGGCAACTTGAAGTGGGCATAGAGTATCGAGCAGTCACGATCATCCTCTTTCCCTAATCTGATGTTGGACTTGTGGTTGTTCATCCTTTTACGGAAACATGTTGTCTGTCCGACGTACTGATTGATGGTGGTGCATCTGATACAGGTGATGCAGTAGACCACATTTTTGCTGTCACAATCAGCGGCACCCCTCAGGCTAGTCCACTCGTGTGCTTTACTGTCCCATGCGACGGACGCCAGGGTAATACCACGTATGGCCCAGGCTCTATTCAAACCCGGGACCACTCGGGTGTCGGGGCTCTGTGAGCACCACGTGACCTAGGAGTGTAATTGCTTGAAACGATATTTTCTTCCTTCTATAAAAACATACAATACATTGGAATTCATACAACCCTTGGGTAAGTACCTTTATTCCCACTACAGCGGCACTACAACGGAGATATTCGAGAAAAACCGAAGATTGCCGAAGATTCCCGAGTGATTCCCAACATTGCCAAGTACTCCCGAGTGATCATCCGCGACTTTGCACCCCTAGCGGAGGAATTTGGAACTAAGATAAGCGAGATACGCCCCCCTATTGAGTTCACGACGCCCTCTATTGCCTTCATTTAAGGTCAAGGTCACTTCCGGGGTTAAAGGTCAAGGTCATTTGCAGTGGTGCCGCATGGGTCTTAGTTTTGTACTGTGGGGGTCTCACTTTTATAACAGGGTCTTAGTTTTGTACTGTGGGGTCTTACTTTTATAACGGGGTCTTAGTTTTGTACTGTGGGGGTCTTACTTTTAAAACAGGGTCTTACTTTTGTAGTGTGGTTAGTGTGGGGGTCTTACTTTTATAACAGGGTCTTAGTTTTGTACTGTGGGGGTCTTACTTTTATAACAGGGTCTTACTTTTGTACAGTGGGGGGTCTTACTTTTATAACAGGGTCTTACTTTTATACAGTGGGGTCTTACTTTTGTAGGTCTTAGGTCTTAGTTTTGTAGACACCCTATTATAGTCGGTATAGCATTAATTTTCCAGCCCTTCCCAGTGTGGTAGAGAGCCGTCCGTCAGGTGCTGCCCTCTAGTACCCGCGCGACGAACTGTGAGCGGCCGCTCAGTGCTGCCCCGGTGGGGCTTGGTGGAGAGAGGAAAAACCATGGACAGACACGCTTAGGCATCGAAGCTAGAAGGACATTCCCGAGAGGACCCAGAACTTGAAAAGGACAAAGCAGCGGAAAGTAAGCTTATATCTTACGTTGTACCAAACTACAACATTTTGGTGTCAGAAGAACGTACCTTTGCCCGTATTTCAAGTGTTTTTAATAAGTTTTTGAGATAACAAGGACTGCCGCAGCTCGGGCATCCTGAGAATCTCGGGTCATTTACGGTCACAGCCCTCCCTCGGAACCAAGCACGAGAAGGGGAGCGGTTGTTGTGAAGACACTGGGTGCGAGGATGTAGCTCAGGCGAATCAGGACACGTGTATTCATTCATTTTTGGGCAGTCGACGCCTTCAGTTTTTGAATTAACATGTAACTCTGAGCAGAACTGTCTGATGACCAATGTACAGATCGGTATTTCTCCGTCTCAGTCTGCTCGAAACTTGGGTGTCATTTTTGACTCTTGTGGCTCTCTTCCTGAGCATGTTGCTGCTGTTTGTAGCGCGGCCTCGTTTCGGCCTCGAGCTTCGATGCCTAAGCGTGTCTGTCCATGGTTTTTCCTGTGGCGCATTGGCAAACTTCGACACCTGTTAGACCAAAAATCCACTGAGAAACTAGTCCACGGTTTTGTTACATCTAGGCTTGATTACTGCAATAGTTTACTTGTTGGCCTTCCGTCAAATGAAATTCAGAAATTACAGATTATTCAAAACTCTGCTGCTCGACTGGTAGTCCGGATGCCACGCCGATCGCGCGACTCTATTACACCTGTTCTAAGAGAGCTCCATTGGCTTCCAGTCGAAAGTAGAATTCATTTTAAGATTCTTTGCATTGTTTTCAAAATCATTCATCACAGAACGGCACCGCGCTACCTGAGTGAGCTCCTGTCTGTGCAGAGATCCACAAGGTCTACGCGTAGCTCAACAGAAATCAGGCTCGAGCCACCACCGGTAANGGGGGGGGGGGAGAAGCCCTCAGTGGAAAATGTATGTGTCAACCAAATTCTGGTCAATGGGTCTAAACATGTGATGAATTGGCCTAAAAACCTCTAGAAACTAGTTCCAAAAACAAGCGTTTTGCAATAGCCCACTGCAAAATTCAATTTTTATTTCACCTCAAATCCCAGTCACCCCACAGTGGCACTAATTCAGTTTGACACGCGACACAAGCAACACTCTTCTTATCAAAACAACTGGCTACCTGGACAGCGACAGAGTACTTGTGACGTATGGAAGTGGGCTGTACTTAGGGGATGCTGGCCTAATTGCCAACCGGTCGGATATTTCCACTGCTTGAACCCCGGCCTTTAAGATTTTGATCGAGATGTCATCTAAGCCCGTCGCCTTCTTGCTCCCCACACTTGATAAATATTTTTCAACTTGTTTACTTATTTGGATCGAAGTTCCTTTACCATCCTCTATAGATCATTGGTTAGACCCCACCTAGAGTATGGCCAAGAAATTTGGAGCCCGAAATCTAAACTTGATATTCGTAGATTAGAGAAAGTCCAGAGGCGAGCTACCAAGCTTGTAAGGTCTCTAAGACATCTTCCTTACGAAGACAGACTACGGGCTTTAAATATTCCATCTCTGTCCCATAGGCGATTGAGAGGAGACATGATTATCATGTATAAGTTGGCACATGGACTAACTAGATCTTCCATCAGTATACCGTACTCAACTAATAGACGCACACGTGGTCATCTGCTGAGCCTGGAAGTTGGCAGATATAACTCCAACATTAGGAAACACTTCTTTACAAACAGAATTGTAAAGGAGTGGAACCAACTTCCAGAACCAGTAGTCATGGCCCCATCACTAGATTCCTTCAAGTCACGATTGGACAAACACTGGTCTACAGTTAAAGACCAGTTTGTCATTTTATAATCAGGGTAACCCAGTATAGTAATGAAAGTCATTCACAATCTCAAGAACGACTTTAAATTGATCCTATTTCCTAACTTTATGCTTGAGTAACTGAGTTCTCCTTACGATTCATATCTTCGACAAATACATACATGTATATGCACCATCTACATATTACTCTTCTGCTTTGTCTTCAGCTCATCTTCCGACCAGACGTGCAGGCAAAGGGCAAGGAAGACAGAATACGTGATAGGATGAAATATATTGTGTTATAATATACAGTTGGGGTCAGAAGTTTACATACACTTTGGTAAAAAATATTCAACTCAAATTTTCAAAAGGTTTTATTGTTCTTTCAAAAACGTTTTTTATGGGGAATTATACTTAAGATGTCTACTTTATTTTCCTGCTTCATTCATTGATTACAGTTTCTAGTATGGCACTTGGTAAAGTGAAATCCTTAGACTTTAAGGGTAAGTTTTACACTTAACTTAAGGAAGTTTTATGCATATGGCCCCAGTTTGTCTTTTTATAATCAGGGTAACCCAGTAGATTAATGAATGTCATTCACAATCTCAAGAACGACTTTAAATTGATCTCATTTTCTAGCTATGCTTGAGTAACTGAGTTCTCCTTACGATTCATATTTTCGACAAATATATACATGTATATGCACCATTTACATTATTACTCTTCTGCTTTGTCTTCAGCTCATCTTCGACCAGACGTGCAGGCAAAGGGCAAGGAAGACAGAAATTCGTGTTTGGATGAAATATAATGTGTTATAATATATGTATAGAGAGTCCGTTAAACAACTCATAACTGCACATCAGACATGGACAAAGGACACCAACATGTACATGCACTTCTACTAGGAACTCAATTCAGGATACGTCTTTGGGATTTAAATGTGCCGTGAAATGTGAACTCTTTTAGGACTCATAAAAAGCCTGGGAGAAACCGTTTGTTTCTTACTCCTCACCCCCGCAACCAAAACTACCTCTATGCGCAAAGGTCTATTAGGATCATGACGCGCGCATGATGATGATGATGATAATAATAGAACTGCTGGCGCCCTCCAGTGGGCCGTATAGACACCTTGCTAAAGTCGGCCATTTTTTCTCAGAGGGTAATAACAAACACTGAATGTACAGTGAAAGTACGCCATTGATGCACAGTATGTTTTAAAACCTGCAGTTACACAAAACTTTTATGTAAAGTTCCAAAATGAACACCTGCTCAGCAATGCTACATATGTGGTGCAATGTGCCCAGGCCGAAATTTGTGAAGATATTTCACACAGAAAATTTAAAAGACTTTTATCGTGCCCTGTTTAGGGCAAATCTCAGCTCCAGGTTTCCAGGCCCCTATGCACAGTGTGAAACATGATGATTCATAAACCTGGACCCAAGGTTCGGCAAAGCAACAAACGTCTGTTTTTTTCTCTTCTGAATTACTATTTTACGAAAAGTAAGCCAAGGCTCAGTGCATATTAAAATGTTATATTACTGGTGGTTATGTTATGTGAGACATTTTCAAGGTAGTTTTTATGTTTTTGCAGATTTTAAAACATGTTGTACATCAGTGGTGTACACCCTTAGTCAAAAGTAAATAGACAGCTACTAAATTCAATATTTCTTTTAATATTAACGAAACGCATTTTTTTCTTTTTATACTCACTCATAACAACTGCTTCGGCACCTCTTTCCACCGAAATGACCCAGGTATACAGTTTAGCAACTTTTTGGTGAAAGATTGAAATTTTGTCAAAAAATGAGTTTTTTTATTATCGCCTTCGCAAAATCGAGAACCTCAGCATTTTACAGCTCTACTGTTTCCAGACACAATGATATTTTGAAATAAAGAATTGAAGCTTCTGCAACCGAGTTTCTTATAGGCAATTTTAGGGTTTTCCAGTTGCCAGTCTCACACCACATTCATAACCAACCAGTTGTGACGCGGCATGTTCAGGGTCACGAATAATAGAGAGGTTAAGATCTTGAACGCGAACGACAAACGTGAACGGGAATGACGTCATTGTCGTTCCCGTGAACGCCATCTATTGTTTAAGTAATTTGGCATGCATTGTACGTGTGTCTCGAACAATGGTAGTTTATATTGGTATCTCCGACGCTGAGGTCAGACGGTTTCACCTTACTGACTCTGCCACCTGCAGGTCCGGACTATTTCAGCGGAGGATCGTATATATAGGTCACAGTGGTTTCTAGTAATGCCAAATGGACTTGAAGTATTTCATGGTTTTATCCACAAACGAAACCCATGCGACCCAATTTAATTCTCGTTCGTATGCCACGTTCAAACGACAAATCGCCTGTTTCTACGTTCACCTCTTCCGAGAACGCAATCGGGTGGCGAGAAGCAGTGACGCAATGCCAGCCTTTATTCGCCACGGTTAGTAGTTATGCAATGGGAATAGTGTTGCTGGCATAATTGAGTCGAACTGACCCCTTTACAAACATTACATCATGCCTATTGGATTGATTCCTTGAATAATGGGGTTCACAGCCAAGATCTCCATTTAAGATCTGTCTAGGCTATTCATTCGGATCACCTGAGCTCAACACCTCCTTCAGGACAATAGATTTAGGAAGAGGAATTCCTGTACAAGAAATGGCGTTCAAACGCGAGTGGGTTTGTACGTGGCTGCCTACTGACGTCACTCGCGTTCATGTTTGTCGTTCGCGTTCAGGATCTTAACCTCACTAATAATCGCTATTCATACTTGGCCTATTTGACCGAACATTTGGAATTTCAATAAGACACAATGCGAATAACAATAAGGCATAAGTGGGCCCGGGATGACGTTCCGAGCTATAGGCGATTACCGCAGACTTCTAACCACAAAGCATGTTTGCCCGTTCAAAACTAAACTATAGTGCACAATACAATCAATAATAATGATGCAACGCAATCAATGTGGTTTGCCCCGAGCATGTGCTTTGTGCCGGAGAACTGCTAAATATTCAACACTACTTGGTCGGTATGAAATACGGAAGAGCACGTGAAGATCGAACTTGGCTGAAGCCCCAGTCACATATCCACTCCGGGGCCCGTACGGCGAGTAAAAACAGACATTTTGGCCAAATTCTACGGTGCCCAGTTTGATCTAGTTTAATTTCCGCTTATCCAATGAGGCGATTTCGGCATAATTCAGCTTATATCTGAGTTTCAGTCTCAAAAATCCACAGCAAGCCCCTGGGTGGGGAAAATCGTACGGCGCCCGGTGCATTTGTGACCTAGGCTTAACCGAACAAAATCACTGCAAAAGTCGCTCTGTAACTTTGTCCCTCCTACAGATCCATGGGATCCGAAAGCTAGATTCTACTCAGAAACAAATTTGAAATGTGCTTCAAGATGGCATAGGTGCGATCACCAACAAATCCCGAATAAAAAATCACTTTTTTTGATGAAAATTCAAACTTTCACCAAAAATCAGTTCAAAGGACAGCAAGATAGTTTTGGTGTAAGAAGGTGCCAAAGCAATTGTTATCAATGGAAATAAAAAGAAAAATTGTGCCTCGCTGCTATATTAGGAAATATTGAATTTAGTAGCTGTCAATTTACTTTTGACTATAAGGGTGTACGTTTGTCAATGCATCATATTAAAATATTCGCTTGCAACTCGCTCATCACAAATTCTGAACTAATGATGACTTAACGGGTCCTTGTTTTATAGTACGATCTTAGTTTTATAAAAGCCCTGGTTACACCTCTACAAAATCCCCGTGCTTTTTGAAACACGGGGTTTTCCCGAACCAGAAAAAACACGGCGTTGACACGGCGAGCGGTTACGCTACTAAAAATGCGATTGGTAGGCTAATAAGTTCCGTAATCCGGCGATAGGGGCACTGCATGTAGGCAACCCTCCATCATCAAGTGGCTACTGGAGGCGTGAAATAGCCTATACGCATGCGCATGACTCATCACTTTGCATCGCCGTCTGTCGGGGTGTGTGGAACTAGAAGTAGAAGCGGGGATTTTGCGGTTACACTTCATAAAATCTCGGTGTTTAAAATAGCCCCGGCGTTGCCCCTTCGAGATCGCTGGGGATAATAAGCACGGGGATTTCAGACACGGGTATATTTTAGACTCGTCGATTTACAGGTGTAACCGCAAAAACCCCGGGGAAAGCAGGGGGATTTATGTAGTGTAACCGCTGCTAATAGAGAGGTTTCGTACCCTCACGTTTAGGTGATCGACTACATTTAGTTATGCTATGTTCACACTGTCACGGTTCACGCCACGATTGAAATCGCGATCTTAATCGTGGAGTAATGGTGATGATCCCAGATCTTGAGTCAGTTCGTGGCAATCGTATTGATCGTAAGAAAAATTTTGGACGTTTCAAACATTTTGGTTCCTGATTGAAATCGTTGTCTTAATCGTCGAGTAATCGTGGTGATCCTACATGTCCTATCAGATCTAATGCTATGTTCACACTAGAGCGCGGTCCGTTACGGACGTCACGATTGGCCATTCGTAGCAGATCGTGGAATGTTTGCTTAGTTCTCTCAAGTTTCAGGTTTGGATACGAGGTGATGCGAGTCGATACGTTCTGATGCGCTTGGATGCGATATGGTCGCGATTGGTCAATTTCAGGTGGCACGAATGGCGCCACGATTTTAATCGTGGAGTAATCGTGGTGATCCTATCAGATCTTATCAAATATTGAGGGCTATCGTGACGGCGTTGATCGTAGAAAATTTTTGAACCGTTCAAAACTTTTCTACGATCAATACGATTGCCACGACTGACCTCAAGATCTGATAAGATCTGATAAGGACCTGATAGGGTCACCACGATTATTGCACGATTAAGATCACGATTTCAATCGTGGCATGATTCGTGATAGTGTGAACACAGCATAAACCGAACCATGAATTTGGTTCAAGACCGCCTCTGGTGGTGTTCGTCTATAGTCCACGGTTGATCCCTATCACCACGATTGGGAAGCACGATTAGATGTGATCTGTCACGCTTTGTTACGATTTAATACGATCTGATGCGGTGATCACGATTAACAATTAATCGTGTTGATCGTAGAAAATATTTAAACCGGCCAAAACTTTCGTACGGTCAACACGATTGCCACGACTGACCTCAAGATCTGATAAGACCTGATAGGATCAACACGATTATTGCACCATTAAGACCACGATTTCAATCGTGGCGTGATTCGTGATAGTGTGAACATGCATTATCAGGTCTTGAGGTCAGTGTTGGCAATCGTATTGATCGTCGAAAAGTTTTAAACGGTTTCTACGATCAACACGATTGTCACGATAGCGGTCAGGATTTCCCTCAAGATGTGATAAGATCTGATAGGATCACCACGATCACTCCACGATTAAGACCACGATTTCAATCGTGGCACCATTCGTGCCCTCTGAAATTGACCAATCGCGACCATATCGCATCCACATCACATCCAAAACGTGTCGACTCGCATCACCTCGTATCCAAACGTGAAACTTCCGAGAATTAAACAAACATTCCACGATCAGGTACGAACATGACGAATGACCAGTCGTGACGTTCGTAACGGACCGCGCTCTAGTGTGAACATAGCATTAATTGGTTTCAACCCATTTGCTTAATTTTACGTATTCCTGACATACACTTTTGTAGGCAGCGCCACCTCCGACCGCTATTAGAACTAAATTTTGGACCAAATCGGGAGGACACATCGGCCGCAGCTTTTTTGTCACCTAACTGCAACTTTTGATGGCCATAACTCAGTGGTGTCTGAATGGACGAGGACGAAAATCCCTGGGTCTGTAGAGCAAGATGTCAGCTTCATTTTGAGACAAACATTTTGTCAATCCATGGATCATGAAGGATTTTACGAAATGAAAAGGGAGAAAGGTCACGAGTAACATGAATTTTGAGTTGCACATTTATGGTTATTGATCTATTTATGTTTAAATATCATGTAGGAAAATGAATGAGTGGCCTACCAGAAGGTTCGGGACACAACCTGACGATGTTATTTGTGAAATTAACAAAAACCAATGAAAACCACAGAGGAGAATGAGGCTTTCAGGAATCGAACCCGCAAACTCAGATGTGACAGGCGCCTAAGTAACGTGTACTGCCTCCTTCTGAAGCGGCTGTTGCCAAAAATGAAGAAAGTGTTTATGTTTTAGTGAGATGGTTTATTGATCAATAACCACTCTACAGCGTATATCAGAAAAACGGACTCTCGAAAAAATCATCATAAAATAAACAGAGATGAGTTTTGAAAAACTGCCTATATCCCTTTGTAGAGGACATGATTCTGCATCGAATGATACCAGTGTCATTGTTTACACATCACCTTTCAATGAGCAGGGGCAGTTTAAATTTTGAAAAATTGAAGTCCTTTGCGCATGGGAATGTGAGGGTTAAAATTCGATCTGTCAAGAGTGAATGAAAAGTTTACATTGAGTTTTACTCTCGTGCCGAAGCGTTTTGGAAATAATTTAATCCTTTCACCCTGTAACCCCGAAACAAAAAGGGCTCCTTTTTTGAGTGTATCCTCACCAAGGGTCAAGAAACATAAACTTTTTACTGTGGCCTGACCATTTTCACCCGTACCACTGGCCACAATCCAAAAACTCAGGCCAGTGCACAGGTGCTCACAGATTTATGACCAGGAATTATGTCATTGTCTGATCAACCTACGACATTACATTAGCTGCACGTATCTGAAGAAAAGATGAAATTGACAAGACATTCACTTTAGGTCACGATCAGTTCATGCAAGATACACTCAGAAATGAGACCGTTTGTTTCGGGGTTAGAGGGTGAAATGACTAATTATTTCCAAAACGCTTCGGCACGTTAGTAAAACTCAGTCTAAACTTTTCAATCACTTTGACAGATCCAATTTTAACCCTCACATCCCTGTGCGCAAAGGACTTCATTTTTTTAAAATTCAAACTGTCCCTGCTCATTGAAACGTGAAGTGTAAACAATGAAACTGGTATGATTCGATGCAGAATCACATCCTCTACAAAGGGATATAGGCAGTTTTTCAAAAATCCTCTAGTTCTAATTTATATAAAAAAACAGCACAAAAACGACACACAGTACTAGTATACAATAAATCGGAAGGTCGTCTCCGAATATTTCGCAAATTTTCGACCCCAATCGGGGTCTTCCTCAGGGGCTATGTAGAAGAGGTCCCAGAGGTGAATGAGCTACAGCCTAACGATGGAAGATAGTTATAATATGGAAGAAGCCCTGGACAAACAGGGAGCTAAGAGTCTAGCTTGAATAAGATGTAAAAGGGGACAAAGGCCACTTGTATGGTGCTAGAGCTTGTTACTAAAAGAAGATCTGTAATTAGAGAAGGAATGTAATTAGTAGAAGTGTGATTAGGCTGAAAGACGTGAGTTTAGTTACGGCTTGTGTAATTAAAAGTAAAACATAAGCAGTGAAAAATAAAATAACAGGCAATGGAGTTGCTAAGTACCCACTCCAAAAGCCAAAGAATGGCAACAATAAAAGTTGAATAGAGAGAAAGAAAAATAGAGTAAAGAGCGAGCTGATTGGCTCATGCAGCCTACTGGCCCAAATATGAAATAGGGAAAAGGGCATTAGGAGGACTAGGCCTAATACCAAAAAGAAGCAACAAGATGTCACTCACATAATTGAAAATACGGGGAAAGCGTAGGCATATGAGGTATAAATGAGAAGTAAGACCCATACCAAACTTAGGCGCCCCTGCACCCCAAGCTGGTTCTTATTTATGATGATTTTTTCGATAGTCTAGTTTTTTTCTGTATACATCATAAGATTCGGGGTATGAAATCACTCTGTCTCAACACAGTACTCCCACTCCTTGTGGTCCTTGTCGGTGTAACACCATGGGCGGTACTTGCCGGCACACTTGTTTTCGTACACTAAGCCTTTGTAGGTGAACGGGAAGTGACAGTTACCTGAACAGAAAATAAAAGAAGACATAAGTTTGCATCTAAGATATAAAAAACAAATTGCAGTTGGCAAAACGGTTCGATTCGTTTATATATATTTTTTTGTTGGCTAATTTTTCACTCACTTTTTCTGCCCTTTCCGTCCTTCTGACAGATGTAAACAATTCCCCCACTGGTCCAGGCATCTCCCTCGTGTACTTTCTTCTTGTCATGTGTCAGGCATGTAGCTGTAAGTAGAGAGAGTTATGTTCTCGGAAACTCACAACTCATAACGATTACTGTATAGTGCCTCAAGTGAGATTGTCTCTTTATAGATGGCGCTCAAGTCAGAGTGAGTGATGCTTCTTTGGGTGCATTTGATTACTTGCACCGTGCCTGCTCGTGTCTCCACGACATCGTTCGGTTTGGTGATGACGTTACCATTCGTGCTTGCTCGAGTCTGTTCCAAATGCATGTAGTACCATTAGATACTCATCAATGCAGACTCATCTTGTTAATAACGAGGATGAGAATCGGTATTCAGATCACATACCAGCACAATAACCCCATTTTCCGTCTTTATCATAATCGTGGGTTGTCCCGCACCACCGTCCATATTTACCCTGAACGCATGTCGTCTCCCATTTCCCCTTATATTTGAAGGGTATGGCACAGTAAGCAAAGTGTGCATTGCCACCACGGGTCCTGATCGTCTTGCCTGGTGAAACAAGAAAATGCTTTAGAATCTCATTGTGTTCGTGATTCGTCATTTCTGAGATTTTGAGCTCCTTCGTCAATCGTCATTGGCCTCGTTGCTGGACCAGATTCCGTAAAATGTCGCCTGTCTAGCGAATCACTGAGGCATGCAAGGAAAAGTAGGCCTATTGGCTCATTTAGACCTTTCCAACAAAGATGGCGGTCTAACAGTTCTCACCATATGACGTCAGAAGCTTGGTACCATTCAACGGCCGCTCAGCGCTGGCACGCTATAAAGGGTGTATCAAAAAAATGAAACCGAAATTAATTGGTCTATTTCTCCGATATGACTTTTTTAAACATTGATAGGCATAACCACTGTCTCTTTCCTTGTGATCGTCTCTTTCTGTTGATACCAAGATGTCCGCTTCATGCCCACAAGTGACTGAGCACCAAGTGATGTAACCGACCACATCAGAAATGGCTTTATACCTCTTCAACTTTCTGTGGCTACCCAGTGCAGATCTTTTGTGGCAATTTGTTATGCAATTCTGTCCCATGTCTATTTCACCCAACCCATTTAAAAGTTTGAAAATCTCTCCAAGTGCCCAGACCTGTGCAAGATGCAACTAACAACAGAGTATCGAGTTTTCATTCATATCGGAGAAATAGACGTGATTCGTGGGTAAGGAGGGATCTCCAGTTATTCAATATATGTACTGATCTTTGAGATACTAAAACAGATCATGAAATCTTCGGTAGGCCTACATGTTACAGTGCCTTCTGATCGAGCCACTCAAACAGTTCGCGGAGGAATCTCATTCTCTCAATTAATTCTTTTCATCCAGCACTACTTTATCACACTGTTAACGGCGGAATGATATTTTTGCAGGCACCTGTGGAATTGACATTGAGTGCGTGAAACCACGGTTATAACAAGAATAAGACATCTTGACGATGTCAATCGTTCCGGACTTGTTTTGTGTACAGGGTGGCCCAGAAAAATGTCCAATAACGACCTTAGTTTTTGGTGGAGACCAGGGGTAGCGAGCATGAAAGGGTCGTAACACTAGGTCAGGCCTAGGCCAGGCGTAGTGCTGGTCGCGGCCCTATCCTCATGAGAGGTAGACGCAAGCTGCGTCTAGGTGTATATATGGGCGTAAGCCTACGCCTGCTCATACCAGGCGTAAAGCTGTCTAAAGGCCAGTTTCCACTATAGCGAATTCCGCCGCGTCTTGCGGCGAGCGGAGCGGTTTTCACAGGCATTGGGATAATAAATAGACAAATCCCAAATTGACGTAAACGGGAAAGATCTGCGCACTTCCGCCGAAATAGCAACAAGAACCTCGGTCTGAAAATGAATGACGTGACGCAGAGAACACCACGACAGTGACTTGGACGACGTTACGTCAGAGTTGACCATTGCTGAATCACGTATTGCGTCACGTCAGCTGGTTTCAGATCGAGGTTCTTGTTGCTATTTCGGCGGAAGTGCGCAGAACTTGGAATTTGGGATTTGTCTATAGGCCATTGTATTGTTACACCATCGAAGGATTATCCAAAGCCCTGCGAAAACCGCACCGCTCGCCGGAAACCGCCGCGGAATCCGCTATAGTGGAAACGGGCCTTAAGGCTAGGGATACACCGAACTCGAATTCGCGTGCGACAGGGCAACGCGCGCGATTTATGCTTTGAAAGCCTTTGTTTGCGTGCAGTGCGGCTGTAAATAACAAAGCATTTGCCGCGCGCGTCAACGCATCGCGTTCGGTGTATCCGTAGCCAAAGGCTGAAGCCGGTGACAGACTAGCGCGACGCGGCGCGGAGCTATGCGTATTCTTTTGTGTTTTCAGGCACCACTGAGCACCATGTGCAGTGGAGCGCAAAACACAAAAGAAAACGCGTCTCTCCGCGTCGCGTACGCAAAGGTCTGTCACCGCCTTAAGAATCCATTCACGCCAATTTCGTGCCGCGCGATGTCGCATCCTTTGTCCACGACCAACGCAGCGGAAACAAACAATGCTTTCGAGCGTCTGCGGCAAGAAAATCGAGTGAATGGATTCTTAGCCTAAAGGTCTGTTCACACCAAAACCGTGCCGCGGGCCGCGACGGCGAAAAACGACGCATGCTGTAAATGCTCCCTTTACTGAGTTTGACTGCTTTACCCCAAAGATCAAAGGGTCGCTGGGGTAGCAATTAAGGGCAATTAAGACCATAGGTGTGAAAACAGTGACATAAGGACCCTAATTAGCCCTAATTAAGGACCTGGCTGAAGTGTCAAAGTCGCTTTTCTTGCAATATGTTTCAAATTCAAACAGTATCACTTTATTTCAAATGCTCTCACTAGTAGAATACTTCAACAACGAAAAAAATCAGCCAACAAGTAACGATTTTACAACATTTTTTTGTAAGCATTCACTCATCTGTGCTATTCCTCACAATCAGTATATACCCCCTCGGCTTACTGGAGTTTACGCAAAAACGCAACGCAAAAACCTTACCACCTGAATTTACACAGCCAGGATAGGGTTGAAAATGTCACGAATCGAGGTTGCATGGGGAGTAAACATTATTCAGTTTCGCGTATTAAAAAGTCTCGATTCGCATTTTCGAACTCGAAATGTGATGTGATGAACACACTCATAACATCATAGACAGCTCTGATGACCATTATTTTTTGGTATAGAACGCTAGACAAGCCAAGTTTGATGGCAAAATGTCTATGTCGGTCAGGTCGATAGTCATAGTGTTGTGCATTAGACCCGGCATGCCAGACCGGCTGAACCATTTTGGTTCCAGAAGCCACCAGCAGAGCGTACTACTCTGCACGGCGTTGATTGCATGCGGTGATTTGACCATGGCAGGCCTAACCTCTTTTTAACGGGCCACCTTTCCGGTGCAATGTGATAACAAAGCATAGGCCTATCAGTGTGTAACCCAGTGCTTCTACATCAAAGTTTGGGCCTACCTGGCTGTCTCCATGCGTGAATGCTATCCCATGCATGCCGTGGAGTAGGAACTTCTGTATTTACGCACGCACGTGCGATCATCATGACGTCACCCCATGACGCTGTGACGTGCACTGATGTAGGCCTATCCGCTGGCAGGCACTACCATGGTGACGTCCCTCGGTATGTTCCGCGGACCGCGTGCGCTTTGCTGACCTGAATGCAGAATTTTTTCTAGCATTTCGGGACATTTGGTAAAATTGGGGGGAAATAACGTGTAGGCTAGCTAGGTTTATTGTGAGCCGAATACATGTAGGCCTACAGGTTGCTACAGCATTGGGCGGCCCAGCTGTTTGTCTTCGCGGCAGAACTGACGGTCTACATGGAATTGGTTGAACAGGAAAAGATAGCGATGAAAATAATGATTACTCCCTCGGTTTTTGCGTTTTATTCGTCATTGCGTTTTTGCGTAAACTCCAGTAAGCCTACCCCCTCAGCTGTTATACTTGAGCACTTCATAGGCCTACTCATAGGCCTTCTACATGCACTGGACTAAGCCAGAAGTGGCGGAGTAGTACCAAAATCATTGAAAATTAAGGCCCTGCATAATGATGGGGCGAGGTGTGGTCAGGAGAGTAGTCGATGGAGAAAATGTTCAGAGTGCTCGTTGTCACAATATTTACTGGCAACAGGCAATGGATAAGACTGTAAAAAGTTATGTGTTTGAGAAGTGTCAAAATCCTTGAATACTAAACCACTTTGGCACTGATCACTAAGTAACTTGAGGCAAACAACATTGGGTCATTTGAATAAAAGACTGACAATTGCTTTTACTTCAGATTTGTACAGCATTGCCAAGTGCATTTGTATTACAAATTTCAAGTAAAAGCATTTACTAAGTCTTTCATATGGCCACTTGACTGAGTTTGAGGAACCACCAGTAGTGCAAAATTCAGGATGTGGGAAAAGGAAAAAGGAGGGCTGAAAAATCAATTTTTCTCCACCAAGTGAACATCTATATGCATTCTCCACATAACAAAATTGAGTCCTTCAATATGAGTACATGTATATTCTAACATTTAGAACTTTCTACACTATGCATGAATAGTGTCAACAAAATCCTCTTTTTTGCTGTGCGGATCATTTCCCCTCCTTAAAGCGAATCGAAAGCGAAAAAATTTATTTAGAAATAGAATTTGAAAGGGGACGAATTTTCAGGAAAAAATGTTAACAAACTTCTCCAGAATGTCAAGAAAGAAATTTTCGTGCATTTTGATTGGCTGAATTTTGTGTTTACAAACACCAGCCAAATGTAAACAAAATCCGCTATCGATTCGCTTTAACTGCTCATATATTCTTATGCACACAAGCATTACCATCAGTATGGTGAAGTTTGAATAAAATTGGCCCATACATAAAGCTTCCTTAGACCAAAATAACTTTTACATTTTCAGCAAAAAATTTTCTCCTCAAAGTCAATTTTCTCCCCAAACGACCATGTTGCAGTTCCAATCATACTAGACCAAATTCAAGTATTGTTTTAATACACAATGGTATACAATGATTTAACTCAAAAGGCAAATTCAGTCCAGCCCAGCATGCCATATACATTGTACAATAAAACAGTCAACCCTGACCAAACAAACACTCTTCACACCTATAGGTGCTAATTATAGATGCTAATCAGGCTTAATTGTGCCTGTTGGTGTGTGCAGTGAGCTGTAGGAGTGCGCGTTCCTGGTGAACAGCCTTCATAGCTGACTACACAACAAATTGAGATGGGTAATTAGGGTTTGGAATAAAACCTCACTTTTCCATAAAGGGGCCTTGACATCATGTGCGCGTTCACCTCCGGTCTTTGGTGTGACCCTTTTACTGAAAATCCATTGAACTTATTTTCCCGGCGGTGAATGCGTGTCGCGTAGAGTGTAGCTGTATGTGATTGCAGCCTGAAGGCCCGTTCCAGTATAGCGGATTCTGCCGCGTCTTGCGGCAAGCGGAGCGCTTTTTCACAGGCTTTGGGATAATCAATAGGCCATTGTATTGTTAAACCATAGAAGGATTATCCGAAGCCCTGTGAAAACAGCACCGCTCGCCGGAAACCGCCGCGGAATCCGCTATAGTGGAAACGGGCCTTAAGGCTGCTTTTCCACGAGACGTTTGCGGGCGCGGAATAGGAGGCGGGCGCGGGTGCGGGTGAAATAGCTAAAGGGAAATACGTTGGATCGATCTTTTCTACCCGCGCCCGCCTCCTATTCCGCGCCCGCAAACGTCTCGTGGAAAAGCAGCCTTAGACAGCTTTACGCCTGGTAATGAGCAGGCGTAGGCTTACGCCCATATATACACCTAGACGCAGCTTGCGTCTACCTTTATGCTCATGAGGATAGGGCCGCGAC
>NMRB01003993.1:0-47537 GCA_002633025.1 Notospermus geniculatus | reverse complement strand
CGCACTTAATAGAACCGGACTTATTAAACCCGGCAATTCTGTAATGGAAGCAGAACAAGAGCGGCTTTTTTTGTAGTGGAAGCGCAACTATTGTTACAAAAAGAAGGCGAGCACAAAAATCGACACACAATATAATAAAGTATAATACATGTAGTCAATTTCCAGAATATTTAGCAAATTTTCAACCCCAACCGGGGTCTTCTTCAGGCTGGAACTTTACATATTGTAAAGTTCCAGCCTGAAGAAGACCCCGGTTGGGGTCGAAAATTTGCTAAATATTCTGGAAATTGACTATTATACGTTATCATATATTGTTAAATGTAAAAGGCTAAGCAAAAGTGACAATACAGATGTATGGTGCGAACGTGTACCCAAATGAGGGGGGGGCTTGGATTGAACTGGCAACATTATCGCTTCAGCGTCTACCATTTATGTGAAGTTAACGATCAAAATTGGATTGCAGGCCTTATTGTAGATGCTACTGGAGAATACAAGTATTCATTCCTGTTCGTTGGTGCTGTTCACATGGTTGGTGCCGCCTGCCTGGTGGCTACCTGGCCAAGGTGGTACAAGAATAGAGCATCCCAAGACGAAAATTGCTCGAATCCCCGGGAGAGCGGCGACGAAGAGGACCAAGAGTGTAAAATGTAAGTTTAATACCAAAGAAATGTTACATCAAATGTGTCGAAAGTGTTAGATCTGAGCACAACATCCAGATTTTAGAGGGACGTTTTAAAGGAGCACGGTATTGCCACTTTTTCTCGACAGCCGGCGCCACTGTGCCACTCTCCAATGTTTATATTAATTATGTACTATATGTGATGTATATTTTATAGTTTTCTGTACTCAAAATGAGTGAGGAAATAAATCTTATCTATCTATCCAACCCAGGGACCAACGACGTATTGGCGAGTTATATTTCCTCCGTACATTTTGTAATGCATTTTTGTAGTTCGTATTACTGCCGCTAGGTGGCTCCCTCTACGTCGGCAGTCAAATAACGCATTTGAGATCCAATACCGTGCTCCTTTAAATTACCGTTATTAAAGCGCCACGCTTTGCATCCATAACCCAGATCAATAACTGAATTTCGTGACGCCATCGTAGTGCATCTCATTTATGGTGACCTCGTTCATAGCTTTATACACACGGTCGATGTACATGTACACCATTTACACACAGAGCTAATTCATAGTGGTGAGGTTGATCATGATCTTGTGTCAATGCATGCTCTACAAGGCTGTTCAAATCTATCTATCTGAATGATCTAAGTTACCATAGTTGAAGCATGCCACCTTACCTGATGAAGGGTTCCTCCACGCTAGAAAAATGCGTTGAACTTCTCAAGTGATGAGAAGTATGGCAGCCATTTTTGGTTTCGATAAAGTATCAGTCCAACCTCGGTGTTACCACTGGCTATATACAGATTGGACAGGACACCAGTCTTCTCAAGGTCTGGAGGGATAAAGAGTCACCTAACGCATATATTCGCGCTTTAAGGCGAGACACTCTCTTTAACTCCTTCCGAATCGAGGTGAACAACGGTATGAATGGCATAGTAATTGAATTTGCATTCTGTAGTATTTCTTCCATAAATCAGAAACACACTTTTTTCCTAGGCTTTCAGCTACGGAAGAAAACAAGGAGGTGAGAAATACCGGAAGCGAGGCTGAGCCGATTGCTTCCTCCAACGTTTGAAGAGCTCGTTCATGCGATACATCGTTGTTTCGTTCAGTTCGAGGGCAGACGTTACCCTGAAGGTCGAGAGAGACAGGTCCGAGGTCCTTGCATGAATCACCATGCTGGCATCAACATTTCATACATTACCGTCTTGCAGGGTTATCGTAGTTTTTTTTTTTTTTTTTTTTTTNAGGTCTCATTCTAAATTACAATGCGTTGTGTCCTTTTAAATGGAAACTAGGTCTAATGCAGTGTCTGTTGCACCGTGCTTACACTGTGAGTAGTAACTGGTCCCTATTTGTAAAGGAAGTGGACTCTTTACAGAGAATCTTTGCTGATAATGCCTATCCTACACAACTCTTTACCTCTTGTGTTAACAGGTTTTTGACAAGGAAATTTGAACCCGAGATGACCAGGGTCAGTGAAGATAGAGTAGAGAAATTGTTCGCTATACCCTACATTGGTCAAGCCTCAGTGACCTATGGTAATAAACTCCGCAAACTATTCAAGTCAAAATTCCTTATTGATGTCAAGATTGTGTACACGTCTTTCAAAGTCAGAAACTACTTCTCTCTGAAGTGCCGCACCCCCCTGCCTCTGGTAGCCAATGTAGTCTACAAATTCCAGTGTCTGCGTGATGCAAACGTGTCCTATTTGGGCAAAACTAAGAGACACTTGGTTACCAGAGTCCGGGAACACGGTACCTCAGCAGCCCCATCAGCCATCAAGGAACATCTCAGATCATGCATGGATTGTCAGAATAACTTCTCTATTAACAGCTTTACAGTGGTTGATTCTGCTAGGAATGATTACCATTGCTCTATTAAAGAAGCCATTCATATTAAGCAGTCTAGACCAAGCCTTAATACCCAATTAGCTTGTCAAGGCATGTCATATTTCCTCAGTATATTCTAACAATTATTTTTGGACTGTTTGCATTGAAGCATTACATGTTTGTACTTATTTCAATTTGTATTAGTATGTTGTAGTTCAGCCGAGTAGAAGCACTTCGCAAAAAGCACCTGATGAGGCTACTGTAGACAGAGCGAAATCGATCGTGTGGAATATGATGTTGTATATACAGGAATAAAGATGAGGATGTTATTGTTAATTGCGTTTTTGTGGATGTACAAATAAAATGGTTGCTTCCAATATTGGATTATATTTCGTCTCAAACCTTCCAAAATGTCTGGATATGGCAATGAATCGATTGGGGAAGTGATCTAAGACAATGTCAGGGACAGCATCCCATCGGTGTTCAATTTCAGGCTGAAAAATGAGCAGGAGTTGTGTATGGAAGACGAGATCGAGAAAAGCCAACTGACATTACGGGTATATGGTCGTCGCCATGATGATATCACATAATCACTTCTCTTGCCCAATCAGCAGCCGGACTGCGATTTTCAGTGGAAGGAATTGGGGGATGATAATGAGTGACTGGCTCTGTTCCTGATTAGCCAATCAGCATCCAGACCTGAATCTTGGTCTGCTCGCAACAGAAATTGTGGCATAATGGGGAGATTGAGATCAGCGACTTATCACGGATCCTTATACGTATACGGATCGAAGACTACACAAAATTTGTCTTCGTTGTACAGAATTCTATCCGTATACATACATGTATACGGATCCGTGATAAGTCGCTGCTCTCAACCTCCCTAACGACCCAGTCGCTTATCGGATCCCCAGATTCGAAAAGAGGCTGGGTGACCGAGACAACCCATTAAATGTTTTCAACTGCATATTTATTGTCCGAGAAGCATTTTGGTGGAGCACCCAATTCTAGGAGGCAAATGGATCTAATTTTTCTTGTGTTAACAGCACACAAAATAACACGGATCTGATATTATGATCAGATCCATGTTATTTTGTGTGCTGTTAACGACTCGTGCGTTAAGGGCGGTTCACTAGGTTGCACCAAGTTGCAAGTTGCTGCAACCTGCAACTTGTTGCAGTCTACCTGCGACGTTTACACATTGCAACATTCAGTGCGATAAGTTGCAGCAGTTCGCGACAAGTTGCAGGAATTGTGGCGGGAATCCTTTTTTCGGCAGCCATTTTGGCTTTAGTAGACGTCACATGATTTTTTGCTGTGTTCTCATTGGCCAGCGACGTGCAACTTGCAACTTCACCAGAAAATAGGAACTAGATCCTAATTATGCAACAAGTTGCAGTAGTTAGTTGCAACAAGTTGCATGCCCGTTTGCACATGCAACTTTGATGAAATTTTTGGTCTCATCAGATTTATGCANCACCAAGTTTCGGTCCGATTCGATTCTTGGCTTGGCCTCCAGGTGGCCAAAACCAAAAACACAAAAAGTGCAATAACTCCTGAACTAATGACTTGATCATCTCCAAATTTTTATCATAGGTGTATCATATTAGGATACATAACATATATAACGGGTTTTTGATTTGACCTACTTTTCAAGGTCACAGAGGTCAAAGTTCGACAAAAGTAACGAACCTGCCACAGTTCTTCATTATTTCACCGAGCGTCTTCATATCTTGCATAAACGTGTATTAGAGGGGTACCTTCAAAATTACCGAATTTCGGCCCGATCGGACATCCAATATGGCCGCCAGGTGGCGTAACCTGAAAATCTTCCAAGTGCTATAACTCAGGAACCACTTGACCCAGAGTGCTCAAACTTGATATTTACCTCCCTCTAGATGACCTTTACAAGCACGACAAATTTCGGCCTGATTAAACTTCCAATATGGCCGCCAGGTGGCGTAACCCGAAAATCATCAAATGTGCTATAACTCAGGAACGACTTGACCTAGAGCGATCAAATTTGATATGTACCTCCTTCTAGATGACCTTTACAAGCACGTCAAATTTCGGCCTGATTGAGATTCCAATATGGCCGCCAGGTGGCGTAACCCGAAAATCATCAAATGTGCTAACTCAGGAACGACTTGACCCAGAGCACTCAAATGTGCTATGTGGCTCCCTCTAGATGATCTTTATGTGCATGTGAAGTTTTGGCCCGATTGGACATCCAATATGGCCGCCAGGTGGCATAAACTGAAAATCATTGAAGTCCTACAACTTGGGAATGACTTACCCCGATTGCTCATATACATGTAACTGATATACCTCTCTCTGTCATTGCACTATTATGTCCAAACGGGTGAGCACATGGTCCATGGACCATTTTTCATGATCCTCTTCCTGGCAAGGCTGGTGCCAACATGCATGTGGATTGCACTTCTGAGATAATTTAGTTCAACCCACAAGAGCCTTTTCAAGTTATTCAATGTCACAAAAAATAGATCTATTTTTGAAGTCACGGTGAGGTGGTTTCCACCTTTTCAGCTATAGATATTCAAGTTTTTAAAAAAGGCTAGGCCTATATATACGCATGTTCACTATTTCTTTCCCACTCGTGCTTGTCGTACGCCCTCAATGCTGTCAAAATGCGATGTCGTCGACAGAGTCGTCGCGGCTCATGTTACGCGAAGGATTCGATCGAGACGCCCTGGTCGTGGGTGGTGCTGGCCGCAGGTTTCGGTCTCTATCTCCTCGCAGGTGCGATGTTCACACCGGCAGTCTATTATCTGACGTTCTATGAGGTGTTTGGCTCCAGCAAGTCCGTTACATCATGGATTGGCTCAATTACCGTCTGCTGTTTCATGACATTTGGTAAGCAGGTAAGCCTTCAGGCGCTGCTCCACGTGACAGTTTTCTGTCGAAAGTTTGCTGTCAGATAGTCAACTACTAGTCAACTACTCGGGTCGACCTTTTTGTGAAAATTTGTTTGTTTTTTCGATTCCCAGTCNTGCTGTCATACAGTCACTAGCTGGACAACTTCCACGGGATAGTCTTTGGACAGTTACTATCTGACAGCAAACTTTCGACAGAAAACTGTCACGTGGAGCAGCGCATTTCGTCTCATAGTATAAATTTCACAGGAGGAACAAATATTTAACATGATGGGGCAAAATACATATGTATCTGAGTTGCTGAACTATCTACATGTAAATAAACAGCCGAAATAGCCTAACACCACTTTTTTTCATCCAAGGCCCCGTGAGCAGCATGCTGACGAGCCGTTTCGGATGCCGCGTGGTTTTGATTGCCGGAATCCTGACAGCCAGCCTCGGGGTGATCCTGACCATGTTCGCCACATCAATCTACTACACGTTTGGGACGTATGGCTTTCTGATGGGTAAGGTCGGCTGCTGTAGACGCACTCGTCCCGTTATAGGGATGGGATTTCCATACCGCGTTACAGGTTCCGATTGGAGATTTTCGAACCCCTGAACATTTTCGTACCGGGGAACGAAAAAGGGAACTTTTACATGTAGCAACGACATCTAAAGTCCGGCAACATCTAACTACGACCCAATGGAATGCGGAAGTTAGGAAATTGATAGTTGGATTTTCTACGGACTTTAATCACACGTGGCTCTTGAATAACCGGTGCAGAGCGCGAACAATCGGGAGACGACCACAAGCAGTCGACAGGCATGATTAAAAACCGCAAAGCTCTGGCACATTACATGACTTCCGCATTCCATTGGGTCGTAGTTACATGTAGATGTTGCCGGACTTTAATAAGAAGTTGAAAAAAACTGAAAACAATCACAGTCGAAAATTTATCCAGGATTGCGAGATGACATGAAGCCGTGCCTCAGGTGGTCATAAGGCTTCCGTTACATACAAGTAGCCTATACGGTATACGCAGGCGCCTCTTAACAAAGGCATTCCGAGGATTCACGACCCTGAAGCCATTGGCTCATATGAATAAAGACTAGCAAATGCTTTACCTTCAGATTTGTACAGCATAGCCTAGTGCATTTGTATTGGAAAAATTCAAGTAAAAGCATTTGCTAGTCTTTATTCATATCCATTGTTAACCGGCGTTTTCGTATACCGTATACTTGTATGTAACGGAAGCCTTAGGTGCCGATTACATAGCAGTATACGGTATACGAAAACGCCGGTTAACAAAGGCTTCACAAAGGATTCGCGACCGTTAAGCCACTAGGGAGTTTTCGCAAAACCCCCCCGAAACGCCAACGCGAACGCCAAACCCATTGTTCGATGCCACGAAGACAGCACCGAACAAAAGGATAGACGTTGGCGTTTCGGGGGCTTTGCGAAAACTCGCTATTGTTAACCGGCGTATACATGTACTTCTATGTAATCGGGGCCTTATACATGGAAAATGTTCATAATACATACATGTACATGTACATGTAGATTTCAATCTACCCTCCAGCAGGTTTGATTTCAGTTGTTGGATGAGGCCTGTCTTCTTGACTTCCAAAATTTCATGGAAGTTATGGTTGGAAGTTATTGGACTATTTCCTGCACATTATACATGTATTTGTACACAATACATTTTTTTTTATTTCTCTATCATTTTTCAGGAATCGGTCTCGGTCTTATCTTCACCCCTACAACCGCTATGGTAACCCTCTATTTCGATAAACACCGGACTCTCGCCATTGGCCTTGCAAACGCTGGTCTCGGGGTAGGGTTGCTGGTATATCCACCAGTGTGTCGAGCCCTGATTCATCATTACGGCTGGCGAGGGTCGCTACTCCTGCTAGGTGGTCTATTCCTCCACGCCCTGCCACTATCCCTCCTTATTCGACCAATAGACCATTCCAAGAGAAACACAAGTCATATCAAACAGGAAAAATGGAATATAAAAGTCTTCAAAGTAAAAAGATACGTGTTTCTTTGCTTTGGTTACCTTTTTATTAACACGTGCTTGGGCACTGTCTTCTTTTTTCTACCGTCGTATGCCGCGTCATTAGGTGTAGACAATGACAAAGCTAGTTACCTCTTAAGTGCTGTGGGTGGGGTCTCTGTTGCCGGACGTATAATTTACTCCATTCTCGGACATCACAAGAAGGTGGACGTAGTGGTCGTGTTCGCCGTAACATTCGGTGTCGCAGGTGTCTTTACTTTGATGAGTCCTCTTTTCACCAGTTTTACATATCTCGCCATATTTGGCCTGGCCTATGCCTTTTGTGTTTCCCCTCATTCAAGTTACTTGGCGGACCAAGTAATCGCTGCAGTTGGAATCAAGGAGCTGACATCTGGGATTGGATTCACCTTGCTGTTTGCTGGAGTAGGGAACGTTGTTGGACCACCTCTGGCAGGTGAGAATTTCTCAGTTTATACATGTACAGTCATGGACATTAGTATATCTACACCTGATACTTTGAATATTTCAAATACTACTCGGCCAATTTTAACACTTTGTTCCATATGAAAGTACATCTTGTTGGTCATATTTCTGCATCAAAATTTTGGAAATTTGGAAATATCGTAATTATGTAATAGATCATCAGAAAAAATCCTAAAAATCAACATTGTTATTATGTAATTTTTTGTGACTTTTGTTGCAGTTTTGATAGAGTGGAACCTTCTAAGGATCATGGACTTCGTTTCATCAAAATCTGTTGAGTGGTTGCTGAGATATTTGAGATTATCAAAATTTCGATAATTAGAGATTTCTCAATTTTTCACAAAATTTTGGTATGAGCAGACAAAGCTCACCTAAAAAACCAAGAAGTATGAGGTTTTGGAACGTTTCGCTGAAACTGGTTAGAAGTTAAGCATGTTTTTCAAAATATCAAGATTTTGATACTTTGAAAAGTATGCAATATTTCTGCCCAGTTAAGGCGAAGAGTTCCAGAATTTGGTAAATCCATATTCTGAAGGTAGCTTTATCTAAGGACATCAATTTTTCCTTAAAAACAGGAAAATCTCAAATTATCAAAATTTTGATAATCTCAAATATCTCAACAACCACTCAACATATTTTGATGAAACAAAGCCCAAAATCCTTAGAAAGTTCCACTCAATCACAACTGCATAAAAAATCAAAAAAGTATTACATGATAAAAAGTTTGATTTTTAGTGTTTTTTTCTGATGAGCTATTACATAATTAAGATACATGTATTTTCAAATTTTCCAAATTTTGATGCAGAAATATGCCCAATAAGATATATTTTCATGTGGAACAAACCGTGATATAATCGGCTAAGAACTATTTGAAATATTCAAAGTATCAGGTGTAGATAAACTAATGTCCATGACTGTACATGTACGTACCAGTACTTGTGAAAGGCTAAATGAAAGTCACAATGCAGCAATAGTGCGAACGTGTGCCCAAATGTGGGGGTCTTGAACAGGCAATAGGGATCAAATCAAACGATAAACGTAAACTTTACGACAACGTTATTTTACATGTACATACTATAGGCCTACACATTAATCAGATTTTATATTTTCGGTACAAAAATAAAGTTGTCGTTAACGTTTACGTTTATCGTTTGATTTCTAAACCTCCCTAATGTCGTAAAGTTAACGTACGTTTATTATTTGATTTTTTGTGTAAATTCGACTATCAAAATGCACGTGCAATAAATTGGATTGCAGGCCTGATTGTTGATGTCACTGGAGAATACAAGTATTCATTCCTGTTTGTTGGTGGTGTTGACATGGTTGGTGCCGCCTGTCTGGTGGCTACCTGGCCAAGATGGTACAAGAATAGAGCATCCCAAGACGAAAAGTGCTCGAATCCCCGGGAGAGCGGCGACGAAGAGGACCATGAGTGTAAAATGTGAGTTAAAGAAATGTTCTGAAACTCCCTATTGTTTCCCTATAATCTCACAAATGACAGCCTATCGCAGGCCTACATTGGTTCCCGATCTCACCGGAAACGCGAAAATTCAACAAAAGAACAATCTATGTTTCAACCAATGAAAACGCGTTTTTCACACTTTTTTCCTAGGCTCTCCGCTGTGGATGAAGAGGAGGTGAGAAATACCTGAAGCGAGGGTGAGCCGATTGCTTCCTCCAACGTTTGAAGAGCTCGTTCATGCGACAGCCTACATCGTCGTCATCGATCTGTTTATCATTGGATCTGTCAGCTCTGCCTCCGAGACACAGGGCTGCTTTTGTTCTGTTGGGACACATTTCTGTGTGTAACGACACCTTGAACCCCAAAACAATCAAAAAATTTTTCTTTGCCGCAGACATAACCCAGATTTCCAGAAAATCCAGGGGCCATTATTCATAAAACCTTGCCAGCTTAGTTGGTTGCTAGTTGTGTACATTGGGCTGTACAAACTGGGCACTTCAGCAAGTAACTAGGCCTAGCAAGGTTTTATGAATATGGCCCCAGGTTTCTACGCGATTCAGATTTCCACACACACACGACGGGGCGGTCCAGTACATGTATGTTTACGGTCAATGAACTTTTCCCATATTATTGTTATTTCAGTGGAGTACCAAATTCTAGGGGGTGGATCTCTTTTTTTTTCTTACAACATACAGAATATGATTGACATTTTATATCGAACAATTACATGTATTATAAATCCTGCGAATTTAGAAGTCATAATTACACGCCGTCTATACCGTTGTACAATAAAAATGGCTTAAAGGGAGACATCCGAAAGATTGCCCGGTGGGCACTTGTTGTTTTTGTTTTGATCAGCGGTGACACTAACGCTCTGGCACAGGCCCCTGGAGAGCTACCGTACATGTATCAGTGTGTTTAGAACCCGTCTAACCAAAAAAACCACTAGTTTGTAAAAAACACACCCCGAGCTCACGAATTCGTGAGCTCGGGGTGTGTTTTTAGACACGTGTTGTGTTTTTTAGATAGGTACTTGTTCTAAACACACTGATAGCTCTCCAGGGGCCTGTGCCATAGCGTAGTGTCACCGCTGATTAACAGACGGCACTGTGCGCTAATCAAAACAAAAACAACAAGTGCCCGCCGGGCAATATCTTTCGGATGTCTCCCTTTAAAAATCGTGGCACTAGAAAGCTAACGATAACACAGGTACTGTGACAGTGTAGGCCTACATGTATTGTATTTTTGTGACTCTAAAGTATTATAACATTAAACCATTTAATCTGTGAAATATTCCATTTCTTTCATTTGTTTAGGGGTCATTCAAGTATTACACACGCAAAATTTTGGACATTTTTGACCCCTTTCCCCCTTGTACGCATGGCATACACATCTATGAAGACCCCCCCCCCCCATACGGCATACGCAAAAAGTGTGAAATGACAATGCATATACAGGGCTCCAGCTGCCATTAGCGTTTGCAGCAATTTGCTACATTTTTGTCTAAATTGGCTCCTAAAAATGCCATTTGCTACAATTTTCTTAAAAATCCGTTTTTTTTGAGAATTCACTTTGTAGTGTTGATCAAGATGACATTTTGGCTCCCATCAATTTATAAAAGGTGCGTATGCAAAGTTGCATACACACAGCAGATGACCCCTCCCCTGTACGCTCTCCATACGCATGGATGACAACCCTCTCCCCCTAGCTGCGTACCGTATGTAATACTTGAATGATCCCTTACAGAGATGTAAAGGTTTAGGTCCACCTGCTCGTTTCACGCAGAGTGTTTTATGATTTTCACAGGGAAATGGATTTTTTTTACTTGATTATTCATATGGAATGAAATAGAAATAGAAATAGAAATAGAAATAGAAATATTTTATTGAATCAGTATAGACCCCTGAAGGGTAAAATAGAATTACATATTTACAAAGATTTTGGTTGTCATTACATATAAGGGGAAAAAATACAAGATGATACAAGAGTAAAAAATATATACATACATGTAGGCCTACATGTACATGTAATGGAAAATTTGATTCTAAACATGATTATAACCGTCACCTCAGCTGAAAAATTTTGGAGACAAACTCGGCCATTAAATAAACTATATCGACGTCTGGTTAGATAAAAGCCATATAAATTTGCCTTTATCGTCAAGAGGTTCAAAATTATGGCACTGGCCCTTGACTCTCTCGTACAATGTTTTTCTGAGTTCAGAATATCATTTATATTGGATAATAACATGAAATTCATGGTGTGGTAGTCATTCACTTCGTAGAACACGCTGTGTGCGCGGGCACAGGACTGGTGGACCGAGGTCCCAAGCGCGCACGTGCCTGCACTTGCCAAGCAACGAAAGCTATAAAATCGTTTGATGTGGGGTCCCCATATGAGGCCTCACGGAGTTCGTCAGCATGTTGTAGGGTGGCGCGCACATCAACTACATACAGTGCAATACACTCCTTTTCTCGGATAAATACTGGGTACACACACGACAGAGGAAGCACCAAGGAAGCACGGATGTCTTATCGTTGGTGAAATTAAAATGGTGGTGGACTTCATTCGCGATTATTGTTTGTTTTGAGAAGTAAGTTCCTCACTACAGTTGGGTAGAGCCTGTAGCTGTGTAAAAGTTTATTCGAAACCTAACGGATCTGCTCGTTAATCGATGTTGCATGCTTTACTGAATGTTATCGTTTGTGAATGCCGTAGACTACTGTCAATAGAGACCGTCTGTTACGGTGGCTGCAGACGGGGAGTTCAACATCACAGTTACATTGTTGGGCCGTTGATAGATTGGTGGGGATGGGCCTACATGTACACTCATGGCCAAAAATAAATGGACAGCAGTTTTTCTTGAATATGGCATAGAAGAAATGGCATAGAAGAAATGGCATAGAAGAAAAGCAATCAATAGGAAACAATATCTAATTAATTTTAGCAGAATTCATAACATTAATTGAGGGAAATTTGACATGTTTTTTCAAATACTATTTGTTCATTTTTGGCTTAAAATTCAGCCAATTTAGTAATTGGGAACCTATTATAAAATCACTGAGTAATCCCAAATCTTGAAGTATCAACAAAATGGCCAAAAAATAGAGAAGAATTTCAAACTTGAAAAAAAGAGACCTTCAAAATGTGCCAGTATTTCTTTCATTCTTAAGTTGTGAAATCACTTTACTTCATTGCGAACTTTTCATTTTTTTTGATGTTGTACGTATTACACACTTTTTTCTACCCACAAAAATGAAAAAAATTCCCCTTTGAAGAAATGACCAGTTTGAAAAATGGAGACAAAGTTTTATCGTGCCCAATTTTGGAGACAAAAAAGGTCCTCATTTTATTGAAAATACCAGATTTGACTTTGCGTAAATAGTTCTGACTCTGTTTTAAAGGAAACTCCTCTTCCCAGGCATCCTGGTTCCTGGCGCTCTCTCAGGGAGCAAGCGCTAAAGAACCACTGATTAGGCTACAGGTAGCCTACCGTACCTCAGAAGAAGCGATCGTCTCTCCGAAAGAACCACTGATTACCACAGGATCTCTACGGTAAGAACCACTGAATACCTCACGATGATTCCCAGCAAAGGGTAGAATAGAGATGTAGCCCTAGGCCTACACATGTGGGCTACCATGCAGTTTTCTGGGACACATGTTTATATTAGGTTTTTCGTGACCGACATGCATGTGGATGCACTTAGGCCTAGCCTATAGAGAGTGTTGGCGAACCACAAAGAACCTTTTCAAGCTCTCAAAGGAAATGGGACGACATGGTGCACAGTGAAGTGGTTTCCACTCTGTCATCATCGTCATTGTATGTCAGCTAGGCCTGGGTAGGCCTGTTTCATGTGCGTGATTCATTCATATATTTCATTTAGCCTATATTGTACACTTTTCATATCCTATCATACATGTAAATATATCATGATATATTTATGATCCTACATGTATGTAACTGGCCGACTTAACGGCCGACTTCACCTGTTAGCGATGATGCCCATATTTCTTCCCGACTTGTCGGACTCTCATTGCAGTCAAAATGCTATGCTGTCGACAGTGTCGTCGCGGCTCATGTTACGCGAAGGATTCAGTCGAGACGCCCTGGTCGTGGGTGGTGCTGTCCGCAGGTTTCGGTCTCTATCTCCTCTCAGGTGTTGCCTTCACACCGGCAGTCTATTACCTGACGTTCTATGAGGTGTTTGACTCCAGCAAGTCCGTAACATCATGGATTGGCTCAATTACCCTCTGCTGTTCCATGACCTTTGGTAAGACTTGGTCTCAGAGTATTTTATAAATTCGACAGTATAGGTATAACCATGGTCGAGGTATACCTCTCCTTGGCCTAACCTTGGAGGAATTATATTGAATTCCTAAGGCTTAACTGTTGGCACCATCAGTGAAATACGTACAGCCAAAAATAGATTTCTATTTTTGGTATATACAGCCAATGTATCTGAGTTTCCGGAGCTATCGAAATAAACAGTCGAGATTCATTCACGACTTTTTTTCCTCGCAAGGTCCCGTGAGCAGCATGCTGATGAGTCGTTTCGGATGCCGCGTGGTGATGATAACAGGAATCCTGTCAGCCAGTCTCGGTCTCATCCTGACCATGTTCGCCACATCAATCTACCACACATTTGGGACGTATGGCTTTCTTATGGGTAAGCTAAAGATAGGGCTGTTGTTGACTCACTTGATCCCATTCGAGGGTGGATTGGAGTTGGAGGTTGTCGACCCTTTAAGGCCTACGAAATGTTTTGTAGTAATTTACTGTGTATGGCGGGAAACATCGTCCCATTTTTGTCGTATAGGAAAAAATCCACAAATAGCTTCGTCTGTCCAATTTTTCTTGTACGAAATGCTATAGGAAATACAACAAGAGCAGGACATCGGAGCGATGTCTATGGTTTCCGATGATAAGTTTACTACTCTAGAGCTAGTTATCTGTGACCTTGACCTCTGACCTTGAGAAGTATTGCGTAACTGGAACAGGGATCCTTGATTAAACAAATAGGGGATGGTTAATGCAGGCTTCTAATTAGTTTTCCCCTGAAATTCTGAGTAGATTTGCACTTTAGAACTGTTTGACCTTGACCTTGACCTCTGACCTTCAAGGTCATTGTGTAATCTGAAAGCTCATCCTTGATAACCTAGGTGTAGATGAAGGTTTTAGGCTTCCACCATCACCAGGTTCTGTCTCATGTTATTTGTGATGGTTGGCTGTGACCTTGACCTCTGACCTTGAGAAGTATTGCATAACTGGGACAGGATCCCTGATTAAACCTATCGGGGATGGTAAATTCAGGCTTCTAATTCGTTTTTTCCTGAAATTCCGAGGAGATTTGCGCTTAAGAACTGTTTGACCTTGACCTTGACCTCTGACCTTCAAGGTCATTGCGTAATCTGAAAGCTCATCCTTGATAACCTAGGTGTAGGTGAAGGTTTTAGGTCTCTACCATCACCAGATTCTGACTTATGTCATGTTATCAAATTTGAATATCAAATCTCACCACGATATCAGCAAATATCATGCGACCGAGCAGGTGCAAACTGAAAATTTCAGTTGCAATAACATCCGTGGATGAGCAATGATGTTGTGATACCAGTTTCAAGTCACTTACTGTGGCAGATCTCCCGATATGTCAAAATATCAAATTTGATATATCAATATCATTATGATGCTGACACTGGAGAATAAATTTGTTGATGCCAGTATCTTGTCAAGGGGCATAAACATAGGGAAGGAACTTGTTACTAGTGCTCTACCTGGCGTCGGAGACAAGTTATTCAAGAAACAAAGGTGTGACAGACAAAATCTCAACTTTTGATATGTCAATTTCACCATGAACCAGGTATCGGAGACTGGAAATTTTCATTCCATCTTGTAGCTCAGGTCATGAAACCCGGGGGTAGGTCACATTTCCAGGTCTGTAGCTCTTGCAGGAACAAAGTTACAGGTGTGACAGACTGAACAGACAGACACACAGACACACAGACAGACACACACAGACAGGCAGACACCACGACCAAACACTATATGGTTTCCGATCTTGAGATAATTCCTAATTGGGGCGTTTAGACGACAAGCCAAGAAAACACATTCAGATTCAATCCGATTGGATCCGATCGACCCGCATCGGTCTCATTTGCGTTTAGATGAGATTTGTATGTGGTCCAATGCGGATTCGGGACCATGTTAAATAGACGCAAGAGTTTTGAATCACAATAGGAGCTGTCAGCGAGTTGACCACTAGGTGTCACTAGGGCCCAATTCAATGCATCTAGCGGACCCAGTCATTATCGATCGAGCAGCGATCATAATAGATTTCCTGTACATTTGGTCCGCTAAGACTGTGCTGCCATCTGTTAGCAATATGCGCGGCTGACTGCTCCTATTGGATTCGATCGGATCGCATGTGGATTTTTGCCTGTCGTCAAAACGACCCTATCGTGTACGCCGTGATAGATTATTGTACAACTGACGCTTTGTGCCCCTTTGTTCACATGTAATAGGTCAATCCTACAAAAAATATGACCCCGTGTCGGGTCATATTTCGGATGACATCTTTCGGATGGATTGAATTCAGAATGTCCTCCGACATCAGTGTGGTGTAAAATGTATCACCCGTATACATGGTACATGTATATGCTCTATCTAAATACATTAGAGCTCTGCCTGCTTTTTTCAATGTGTGCTGAAAATAGGGCTTCATTCTTTGAAGTTTTAGGGACTTTCACGAGGCTATGAGACCTCTACCTAAATACCGCAATACAGGTATTCTAATACAAAGGGGCTTCAAGTGAACTAGGCCTATTCCTGCACAAACACACTCGTAATTTTTCTCGATTTTTCAGGAGTGGGTCTCGGTTTCGTCTTCACCCCTACCACCGCTATGGTAACACTTTACTTCGATAAACACCGGACTCTTGCCATTGGTCTTGCAACCGTTGGTATCGGGGCAGGATTGCTGATTTTCCCACCAGTGTGTCGACTCCTGATTCATCATTACGGCTGGCGAGGGTCGCTACTCCTACTAGGTGGTCTATTCCTCCACGCCCTGCCACTTTCCCTCCTTATTAGACCAATAGACCACTCCAACAAAAACACAAGTCACATCAAACAGGAAAAATGGAATATAAAAGTGTTCAAAGTAAAAAGATACGTGTTTCTTTGCTTCGGATACTTTTTTGTATGTTCTTGCGTTTCCACTGTGTACTTTTTTCTACCGTCCTACGCTGCATCATTAGGTGTAGACACTGACAGAGCTAGTTTACTTTTGAGTGCTATGGGTGGGACATCAATTGCCGGACGTATATTTTTCTCCTTTTTCGGACAACTCAAGAAGGTGAACGTAGTGATCGTGTTCTCCGTAACATTCGCTATCGCCGGTACATTTACTTTAATGAGTCCTCTCTACACGAGTTTTACATCTCTCGCCATATTTGGCCCGGCCTTTGCCTTTTGTGTTACCCCTCTTACGGGTTACATGACCGATCAAGTAATCGCTGCAGTTGGCGTCGAGCAACTGATATCGGGGATTGGATTCATCTTGCTGTTTGGTGGAGTAGGGAATGTTGTTGGACCACCTCTGGCAGGTAAGAGTTCGTCATCGCTAGCAAATGAACGTCAACTAAACCTGGGTGTGTTTCAAAATTGGTCACCCAAGAAAATGGGGCAAAATTTAACTTAGAAATGATCACAAAGATTTGTGCCACTTCTCTTCCCGCACACATTTGTAACACGCATTTTGATTGGCACATCGATTAGCCTTCGCACACCGATGATTGGCTGAGGCTTTGAGCTCCTAGAAGCGGGAAATGTGATGGATTCAAACCAGGCTAGATGGGCGTCAGGCCAGATAGACTGGTGAGAATCAGATGTTCGAAACAGCTTCAGCTGCTCAATGCTATCTTGTTTTCACCTTAGCTAAATGAAAGTGGCAATGCAGTATGGACCATGTGTGAACGTGGTCTATCTTTTAAGTAACTAACTATCAAAATGCACGTCCGATTGGATTGCAGGCCTGATTGTTGATGTCACTGGAGAATACAAGTATTCATTCCTGTTTGTTGGTGGTGTTGACATGGTTGGTGCCGCCTGCCTGGTGGCTACCTGGCCAAGGTGGTACAAGAAGGGAGCGTCCAAAGAAGAAAATCGTTCGAATCCACCAGTGGGTGATGGCGAAGAGGACCAAGAGGGTAAAATGTAAGTTAACAAAAAAATGATTGGAAAATGGGTTAGTATTAGCGGGCCGTTTAATGTTTTATTAAATTCTTCCTTCATGGCCATGGAAGGCAGTTAAAAACATTTATGAAACAATTCCCACCTCCAGTGTATGTCCAAACGGGTGAGCACATGGTCCATGGACCATTTCATTATAAGTTTGCAACAGCTTTAATTGTACCGAACGACCACACAGTATAGGGAAACAATGCCATGAATGGGCTTATATGGATTTGTACTTGTGGGTGTTTCTTCCATGATTGAAAATCACAAACATACTTTTTCCCTAGGCTCTCCGTTGTGGAAGAAGAGGAGGTGAGAAATACCGGAAGCGAGGCAGAGCCGATTGCTTCCTCCAACGTTTGAAGAGCTCGTCCATGCGATACATCGGGTCGTATTTCAGAACGTTCCTTAATGTTAAGGAACGTTCTAAAATACGGCCCATCGTGTTTCGTTCAATGCCAAGGCAGACGTTACCTGGAGGTTGACAGAGACGACTTCGAAGTCCTTGCAGACGATTTCTACTCAGTATTCGGATCTGGGCCCATGTTCCCGAAGCCGTCGTTAGGTTATTAAACGATGTNAGTATTGTGTTTTTCCAAGTTCCAAGTTATATCCGTCGCTGTGAGTGGATGTCAGCTTCTCTTTTTCGGCATCTTTTGAGTGAATGAGAAGGTGGTGAACTGGAGCCAATTTTTGATACATTATTTCTATAACTGAGATTTTAAGAGATCGTCCTGCCAACGGTAACACTAACGTTAACGTTATTTTTGACGTTGCAGATGTACATGTAGGCCTACGTCAGCAATAGCTTTAGGTTCACGTTAGTGTTATCATTGGGGAGTTTAAGAAGTCGAACGATAAAAACGTTAACTTTACGACAACGTTATTTTTTGTACCGAAAATGCAATAATCATCTGGTGAATTTGCTGTATGAAAAATAACGTTGTCGTAAAGTTATTGTTTGTCGTTTGATTTCTTTTAAGAAATCACTCTTTTAAAACTCTCTATTAACGAGTGATTTCTTAAACTCTCGAATATCTTACTGCTCAAACGCACCGGAGAACCAGACTATCAAAAACTTTGAAGTTCCCGGCGCTGAAATCACGGTGTGTGTTTGTTCGAGAAATCGTTCCGTTGCTGATATTAGGAAGGTTTAACAATCAAACGATAAACGTCAACGTTAACGACAACGACAACGTTATTTTTGTATCGAAAATGCAACATAAAATCTGGTTGTGTACATGTACAATGTAGTATGAAAAATAACGTTGTCGTAAATTTTACGTTTTCCCGTTTAGCGTTTGATTTCGAAACCTCCGTAACACTAAAATATTACATATACATGTACATGTACATGTGTGGTGCGTTTTATAGATATCATAATCAAAGCTGTAGCAATGCATCGTAAATTTATTCAACTGCTATTTTTTCCTTGGTACTAGAAGATGTTTGACGGTTCTGGCTGACTACTGCCTATACTCTTTCTTTTCTTCTCAGCATCCTTCTTCTATGCAAGGTTTATTCAGCTGCAACCAGGTGACGAATGAGTGATTGCCAACGCGTTATATTTCAGTTGTTAGAAGAATGTGATATATACATTTTTTGCATCCTTTAGTATTATGACAAGGGGCCTTAGGTATTGTGACAATGGGTCATATGAATAAAGACTAGCAAATGCTTTTACTTCAGATTTGTACAGCATTGCTTAGTGCATTTGCATTACAAAATTCAAGTAAAAGCATTTACTACATCTTTATTCATATGACCCAGTGTGTTGTGACTCTATTCGAAGTTAGTTTTAGAGATAACCCCGCTAATGGTAACACTAGTGAGGTTAAGAAACCATACGTTAACGCTAACGCTAACGTTATTGACATCATTTTGACGTCACATCGAATGAATCTGTTGTATTTCTTCGGGAGTGACGTCATTTTGACGTAATTAGCGTTAGCGTTAGCGTTAACGTATGGTTTCTTAAACTCACTACTAAAGCTAACGCTATTTCTGACCCTTGCAGTGCAAAAAAATAACGTACATGTAAGCGTTACTGTTATAGCGGTGTTATCTCTTAAACTCTATCAAGTATTGTAACATTATTAAATAAATCACTGTTGTGATCAAGCTTAAACTCCACTTCTTTGAATATTTCGACCCGGCTCATCGCTTTTATTCGCCGGAATGAACATTTTTTTGGTCGAATATCAGGTCAAGATGATTGTCAAAATAACTACATGTATCACGTTGCTAGATTCCTACAGTGTCGTTCAGAAGGATTTTTGAACAACAGGGGATGGTTCTAGAAGGTTGCCATGGAGACATTTCAGGAACCGTACTTTGATGTTAGAGGACTCATCGCCCTGCGGGGTTAAGTTAAAATCACCATTCACTGCTGATTTTAAGAAATCCATTTCTTGCAACCCAAGCTACCTTTAAAAATGCCGCGTTAGTGAAGATTTTGCAAGATGCCACACCATGCAACAACAAAGCACTGAAAGCACTTTATGCAAGATGCCACACCATGCAGCAACAAAGCACTGAAAGCACTTTATGCAAGATACCACACCATGCAGCCCCCGCCCCTTTCTACAGGGTGGACCAGAGAAAGTGTCCCTCGAACAATAGGGAAACAATAAAATGCTATTGTTGGAGGGACACTTTCTCTGGCCTACCCTGTAGATGTCGCTTAGCATTGAGGCAATTTGCTGATCCCACTTCTGATGAGAAGCTATTACAAAGCATCTCCTGGATGTTTCGCCCACATGCGTCATACATGTAGTACATATCTAATAGCTTCTGCTGAGACACGATGAAGAAACATGAATTATTCCTAAGACTACCGCTAGGTCTTGATTGGCTCCACTGAGTGGATAAAGTGCTCATCGTTGATTGAGGGACCAGGTGTGGTCACAGAGGCATAATTCGATAACAAACTTGACGCTAGGTGGCGATATCTGAGAATATCACCACTAGTATCGACGCTAGGTTTCCATCTTGAAAAATAGTGCGCGCGCGGAGCGAACAGTAGAAATTCTTCTATTATTTTGTAAAGCGGCTACCGGTACCCATCACGTCGTTTTCTACGCTTACAATATAGATCGTTGAAGATAGGTGTATGAAGGTACAGAGTGATACAAACATTGGTGCACTAGATATAAAGTAATAATAAAGTTTTTGACAAGATAAATACTGTTTTCTGCAAATAATACCATTTTGAAAAAGAAGTTCGCGTCACGTGATAGACCAGCCCACCGACGATGACGTCAAGATTCTCAAGATGGCGATCTAGCGTCAATGGCAGTGTTAAAATTTTCGTACAAGTATCAAAAAATTTCAACGCTGCGTGGAGTATGATTCGACAACAGGTTTACATGAGGCAGTATCAAGTGCCTGTTGGCGCTACCCCATCATGCATAACTATGGTAAGTCAAAAAAAATGTGAAAAATATTCGATGCATTGTATGACGCACTATTTAGGCCACCGTGTGAAAATCTGTATTCAAACAGTGTAATCCATGCGATCCATGTCCATGCTCGGTATGGTACAAACAAAAGCACACATGGTTGGAAAGTGAGAAAAAGACGATGGACGTGTTTACGGACACGTTTTGTCCAATGCGGGAGATTACCGAGAATGGTATAATCCAAAAATCGATTGGCGGGTCTTTCCAACATCAATGCTGATTGATAACTGCGCCATGTGCTGCTGGTAGCAGCCGGCTTAGTCGGGAACTACATGTACATGTACGAGTCACCGCAGCGTGGGATGTAACGTCAAGGTGACCCTAGATTCATACATGTATCTGTGCTGTCCTTTCAGTAGCTTTAAAGCATTAGGCCCATTAAAGAGAGTACATGTTTGTTCAGTAAAAATCTTCTCGGGTGAAGGCGCAAGATTGGCATCAGACCAACTCAACTGAGGAAAGGCCATCGACATTTCATTCTTCTTGTGTACTGTGCCGGAGTATTTGTGTTCTAAGGAATTACTTGATCTATTCTATAAGAGCACACTGAGGATTTACTCTAGAACACTGATGGATGGATATCTTGCCATCGGGCTAGAACATCCGGTGAGTACATGACGTGATACACGTTACCAGATTTTCTTCGGTCTGATCTCCTTTGATGAGCCTGTCATCTTGATGTGGGACGGCCGACTGCCAGTGCCCCGTGGACATGGTGCGGCAGAATGCCTTCAGACGAGCTTATACGTCGGTGCAAAATCTAAAAGCTGTGATTAGTGGGCACATAGTGGCGCTGTTTTCGGTTAAAAATAGGCCTACGGCTATCTCTCGAGTGCTATGGAAAATGCTGTTGTAAGTCAGGGAAATGTAGGCCTAAATCGGAGATATTGACCGAAAGTAGGTTACATCCTGCCAGGATTAAGCCATGCACTATCAATCAAAGCAGGGCATGATTTTTCCAGGAAAAAACTAATACATGTAAACGCAGTAAAGTTCTGTCCGAAACTGAGACTAGGTTTTGGCTTAAAGCGCCTCTGCCTGCATAGGTTTTCTATCTCGTGGCGACCGACGTAACCTTTGACCTTTAGGCAACCTCGTTTATAGGTTTACAGACGCGGTCAATGTACACCGTATACCACAGCACTAATTCATGGTGGCGAGGTTGATCATGATCTTGTGTCAATGAATGCTCGAAAAAACTTTATATCTATCTATTTGAATGGTCTAAGTTACCAATTATGCATTGAGACTGTTGCCACACATAAAAGAATGAGTTGAAGCATGTTATATTACCTGATGAAGGGTTAGTCACGCTATAACAACGTGTTGGACTTCTCAAGTGATGAAAAGTATGGCGGCCATTTCTGTCAGCTAAGGTTTCGACATAGTATCAATCCAGCCTCGGCATTACCACTGGCTATATATAGGTTGGACAGGACACGTCTTATCAAGTTGGGGAGGAATACAGAGTCACTTCATGCATACTGCGGCACTTTAACAAGCGCCAAATGTTACTTGGGACTTGCTAGATTTTGCCATGACAAAATATACCGTGGTTTTATATTATGCGTTACATAATGAGGTATGACCTACAGTGTACATGTAGTTAGACAAAAAATGGTACTAACTCAGTTTTCAGTTATTTCCGACTTACTGTATACGTAGGTTTATCCAAAACACTCAAAATCTGATACATGTATTACAGACATGAATGACGATTGTATATATTTTTTCTTTTCCAGGGAGAAATGTTCCGCAGTTTCTAGCTATGCCTTGTAAGAAACTTGGAAAGTGCTATGCGAAGGATTCGGTGGAGACACCCTGGTCATATGTGGTGCTTACCGCCGGTTTCTTCGTGTTTGTCCTCATCGCTATCATCTATGTCCCCAGTGTCTATTACATCACATTCTATGAAGTTTTCGGAGTGGGAAAAGCCGTTGTGTCATGGATTGGATCCCTTATGGCTTTCTGTATGAAGTTTATAGGTAGGTAAGATTGATCGACCCTGCTTTATTCGGTGAAGGAGATTAGCGCACCGTGCCACCCGAACCGCATGAGGATTTGGCCTGAGTGTAGTCCGAACGTCTGACTCGTATTGCTATTTTTAGCCTATGCTGGACGCAATACAGAGTCAGATGATGAGTAAACGAAGAACCAGATTTTGGTTCTACGTCATCAGCATGATCACGGATCGGTCGTTCCCGTATCACGTGACCTCGAACTGTAAAGATGGCGATGCTGTGCATTCGCCGATTCGGCTTTTCGAGAGGAATATTTTTCGTGATTTTGATAACAAACTGCGGTTTTCTTAATGTTTGTCTAGCTAAGAGTGAACAGAGAGCGTGATTGCGAGTGTAGCTGGTTGAAACAGCAAGTAAAATGCCTGAGAGCAGCGTTGTCAAGTGATACGATTGCCGTGCACTAAATGTATTCAAAACACGACCTGGAGATGGACGGACCAATCAAAATAGACCCCCCGCGATAGGCTTCATCTGACTCTTGTTGCGGCCGTCAGTTCTGCAAATGAGCAACAGGAGGCAGTGTTCGGACTAGCCTGAGTGCACAGATAAGTCCATCATAAACGACCCAAGGCAGCGCAGGACCCGATCGATGTTGTTGACGTCAGCTTCGTTCTTCACCATATTTCCTTCGTTTAAAACTTTAGATAACCAGCCCCAATCTTCCAGTTCTGTTCGGCTGTATAGATGTATTCATCCGTGACGTGATTGAGCACCTCATCATTACCTCAGGATATCACTTTTGATCATCGTTCAAAGCGACAAATCATAGCTTTTTATCCTCCCATAGCAGGGTTTTGGTCTCGTCCCTCTTCATACACTCGCAGCTAAACCCTGCTGTGGGAGGATGTTGTTTTTGTTTCTCACTCATACCAAAGCAACCTGGTTCCCGTCGTCCTCGCTGCGAGATCTCGCGATATTTGGATAGGGAGAATCCCACGCAGGTGCGCATCTCACAGGCTGATGCCAAATGTTCCCCATGGCCAGCATCACCGGAAGCATTTCTTTGACTCTTGTCCGGATCTGCATGAAGCTTCCGTCATCAAGGCTGTTGCCCCTTCCACCCACATAATCAGAAACAACCCAGCTGATCCAGGGAGCAATAACCCCTGGGTATAATCTAACGTTACAGCCATCTCTTTCATATATTTTGAAGGATGTCGTTGACATTTTCTTCGATTTTTCATGTTTTAAGAGGATCAAGTCGTTGATCGTTCTTTCAATTCTTCCTCTCTGTTGTCATGGGAACCTGCGTCACGACAGTTCAAAAGTCAAGAACTATGAGCTGACTTAGATACATTGTATTTTACAAGGCATGCAAGGGGCACGCAGCAAAACAATGGTGGGGGAAAGGGGCAGGGAAAGCATTGCACACGGATACAGGGTTCAAATTTGTTAGCAAAAATGGAAACAACAAGGGCTAAATTCATAAAGTGTGTTTAAGATTTAGACGCGTGTAACTTCACTAAATGCACACACTTCCACCATGCATTTGACGAAGTTACACGCGTCTCAGTCTTAAACACCCTTTATGAATTTGGCCCCAATTGTTTTTGTAGAAATGTGGAATTGAAACAAGGGAACGAGCAAGGAGATATCGTGAGTTTAGATCGCCGAAGAACTTGGCCGATGATGCTGACATTTTTGACGTCGCCAGCTACTGGAATGCAACCGAATGGCGATGGGCTTAATATCGCTGGTCGTAAAAAGGACAGCCGATGCTTGTATCACACACCAGCCCTGCCTCCCGTATTTACCACCTGTCCCTCTCGCTTGCTTTTCTGATTTACCTAAAGAGCCAATTAAGGCAATCCGCGGGCGGGCAAATTGACTGCTGCAAACCGTCTCGGGACGTCAGAGCCCATAAATTACATATTTTCTAAGGGAGTGTTGACAGACGGCTACGAACCGCCCGCGAATTTCCTGAATCTTTGATGCACAACACTACCGATATACATTTTGTACTCTAAACTCCCACTTACCTGTTCCATCCTGAACTCGGAAAAAATGACCAAATCCGAAGTTGGAAGATATCGCACGCTGTCATTCTTTGCCAGGCTCGGGAGTGGGACAATTAAGTG
The DNA here is from genome assembly GCA_002633025.1 of Notospermus geniculatus. Lineage (NCBI taxonomy): Eukaryota > Metazoa > Nemertea > Pilidiophora > Heteronemertea > Lineidae > Notospermus > Notospermus geniculatus. The sequence continues at coordinate 22,450 of NMRB01003993.1, read as the reverse complement.
GACAGGACATTACTGTTTCTGACCATACCCCCACCCCATTATCTTCAACTTAGGATTTAGTCATTTTTTCTGAGTTCAGGAATGGGACAGGTAAGTGGGAGTTTAGAGTACGCCCAATCACTGTCCATTTAATTTGGACGTCATCGGGGCATAGCTCAATCGGCTTTGAAAGGCAAATCAGCACTTTGCGATTTTGCTGTGCTGAGGAAGGGTGGGTTCGAATCCACGTGATGTCATTTATCTGTGACTGTCCTCTTTGGCGCTGCCCATGAAGCAACGCCCATGTCAGAGAACCGTAGATGGCCAGGCATGCCAGGTGGACTCCGCACATGCACGTGTATGTGGCAGTATAGTAGGGACGCCGACGAAAGCGATAAATCTTTCAGCAACATCACCACTAAACATTTCCGCTCATTTCTCTGCTTCACCTTAGCCATTACATTTGCATTCATTACATTTACTGTGCTGTATAAAGGCTTCGTACTCGTTTTGACGCTTTGAAAAAGGAACAGTTCAAGGAGCACGGTATTGGATCTCAAATGCGTTATTTGACTGCCGACGTAGCATTCGGAACGACCTGAGGCGAACTGCTTATCTGCCCACTGGGCGGCGCATTTCACCTCGGACACAAGTCCAAAGGCAGCCATATTTTTTATCAACAAACCCACGTGACCGACCGAGGGACTATTTTGGCCGAATTTTGGCCTGTTATGATATCCAACCTTATTTCCTGGATAAGTTGAGGCATATTATTTATATAAACTTACCGATATCTCACCGAATCTGCCAATTATTGATCAATAACGCAACGTTTTTGTGTGACCTATTTCGTTCATGCGCAGGGTGTGATGAGGCGACCGCATCCAAACCACCAGGAACGCATTGAAATCGTTGCGCATTCAAGATGGCTGCCTTGGAATTGTGTCCGAGGGGAAATGCGAGTGTCTACGGAAATTGCCGAGCAGTTGCCTTCGGAAGTTCCGAATGCCGACGTAGAGGGAGCCACCTAGCGGCAATAAAACAAATTGCAAAAATGCGTTACAAAATGTACGTTGTAAATCGGGTCAATTCGCCGACAACGTAGTTGGTCCCTGGGTTGGAGAGTGGCGCGGTGGAGCCGGCTGTCGAGAAAAAGTGGCAATACGGTGGTCCTTTAATTCTGAATCCAAATTCGACCCCATCTGGAACAGGTGTTATATCTGCCAGTGTTTCTGTGGGTCAGTGTGTCCCCCTTATTGTTTGGGAAATGCTGGCAGACAGATCAACATGTTTCTGTGTGCCCCCTGTTGTCAAGTCGCTGCTTATTCCGTCAGACAATAGTAGGGGAACACTCACAGATGGGGAACACAAGCAGATGTTACACCGGTGTCAAAGGCATGCCCAGTCCTCATTCAGAAGCATCGTCATGACGATCATGGAGGCACTGAGTGTCCCCTCCCTATTTCTGCTATTTCGCAAATGAAGTTAATCTTACATCCGTCTCGTCTACATTGCAGGTCCTGTCAGCAGTGCCTTCACGAACCGTTTCGGTGGCAGGCCGGTCATGATCACCGGGACATTACTCACTTCAACAGGCCTTGTTACCAGTATGTTCGCCGAGAATCCTTACCATCTTTACGGAACACTTGGAGTTCTGTGTGGTAAGTCAAGTGCCAATATCGGGCAGTTCAAAGATGGTGGCCGTAAGCGGCGAATCCACTCTCGCGATTTGGGCTTGAGACGGGGTTGCGGTCCCTTGCGATCGCCTTATATGGCAATCGGAAGTCTCAGACACCTAATTTTTGTTTGTGCCCATGGCCCGCTTGATGAGCATAGCGTGCAAGCGGCCATTGAATGGTATTGAGCGTCTGACGTCATATGGTGAGAATCGTTTGACTGCCATCTTTGTTGAAAGGTCTGACGGAGAAAATTGCAGGATATTTGAATGGTATACAAAAATGTAGACATGCCGTGGGAAGCAATTATATCTGACATGTCTCTCATCAAGATCAGTGCCAGGAACAAAAGATCTCTGACTCTAAGTCTTTTCCCTTCGATCGTTGTTTCCAGCTATTTCGTCTATTAATCTTTCATGGATCAAGAGTGTAGGGGATTATTCTGGCCCAAAAAGAATCTCATTTTTCTCTTCCAGGTTTAGGCCTCGGACTGCTGTTCACCCCAACAAGCGCTATGATTGGTCTATACTTCGACAAACACCGGACTTTGGCAATTGGCCTAAGCGCCACAGGAGTTGGCATGGGAATGTTCATCTACCCACCGCTGGTCCGGTGGTTGATCCACGAATTCGGCTGGAGGGGGTCGTTTCTGATCATAGGCGGTATCTATCTCAACGCAATTCCATTGACACTGCTGATACAACCGATAGCCGACACCCCAGACGATCATCCGACGCATCCAAAACATGTCAAACGACTCGGCTGGAGCTTCCATCTGCTAAAAAATAGGGAATTCCTTTGCTTGTGTTTCGGTTACTTCACGACAATGTTCTTCGCAACGACTGTTTTCCATCATTTACCATCCTACGCCTATACTCTCGGGGTGTCCGGTGACCAGGCCAGTATGCTCCTCTCCGCCGTGGGAATAGCAAGCATCGTCGGTAGACTCTTCTTCTCCTTCTGTGGCCAGCATCCACGGGTCTCAGTCCCCGTAGCGTACACGGTAGCCTTTATATGTGCAGGAATATTAACTTTTATATGCCCAATGCTGCATAATTACATTGCTTTGTTAGTATATGGACCGGCGTTTGGATTTTTTGTCTCGCCGATAACGGGGTACATGACAGATCAAGTCATCTCCGCTGTGGGAGTGCAGTATCTCGTGGCTGGTATAGGGTACGTCATGGCGTTTGCGGGATGCGGGATACTGATTGGACCACCAAGTGCAGGTACGTACTGATTGAAATGGGTTTCTATTGGAACTAACTGGAGTAGTCTTAGCTATGCGACTTACATAGAATAGGGTAGGCCTACTTCTATTTAGGGAAACTCGTCATAGTAAACTGGATAGTAGGCCTAACTCCGTTACAAGTGGCTTTGCAAGTGAAATCAGATCGTGGATCCACCCCTGCATTGGTCACAGAGACCGGGGTGCGTGTTTTTGCTCGAACACAATTTAAGAATTCAAAGTCACGTGAAAGAGGTATGCTTTCATGTGAAATAATCTCATTGATGATCGACTTTGACTATAACACTTTTTAGCTCACCGGGGTGAGCTCTTACGATGGTGGAGCGTCCGTCGTCCGTCGTCCGTTAGCAGGGCACGTTTCGTAACCGCTGGAGCTATTGATCTGGAACTTGGTACATATATGCCCCTAGGTCAGATGACCCACGACACCAAGTTTCGGTCCGATTCGACTCTCAGCTTGGCCACCAGGTGGCGGAAACCAAAAACACAAAAAGTGCAATAACTCCTGAATTAATGATTAGATCATCTCCAAATTTTTATCATAGGTGTATCTAGTAAGGATACATAACATATATAACGCGTTTTTGATTTGACCTACTTTTCAAGGTCACAGAGGTCAAAGTTGACAAAAGTGACGAACCTGCCCCAGTTTGTCATTAGAGACCTTTCGCACCCTCACGTTTAGGTGATCGACTACATTTAGTTATACGTAACCGTAACCGGTGAAACGGTTTGGTTTCAGTGGTTTCGCAGACAGGCACGGCTATTGCCTAAGCCTAAGAACTACCCGTGAACACCTAAAGGTGGTTACGGATATTTCTTAGGCAAGATGATGTAATGTTTTGACTGTGCTCGAGTCATACGAGTTCACCGAGGGCGCTACTGCGCTTGTATTGTGTGAGACGTGTTTGGGAGTGATCATTAACCGGGGTACCTTACAAACCGCACTCGCCTCACGCGTACCGTGCTTGTTCCCCGTGAACTGTGGCCGGCTAGTGTGTTGACCTTCATTTAGTGTATGTGCACACGTAACAACTGCTCACAAAATGATGACGTAAAAGTAAACGTTCAGCAAACCGTTCAATTGCGAAAGACCTATACTGATCGCATGGCAGTCAATGGAAACTGCCCTTTTTACACGGATTTGATTCACAACTCAAAAGCTTAATCAAATATGACCAAAACAAAAACATACAAAATGTTACACATGGTATGCAAAAGGAATCGTTCTAAATCTGATAACAAAGAATAGCGATCACCGTTGGAATGAGGGTTTTGATTAAAATACGGCCGTTTAGACGACAGGCAAAAATCCACATGCGATCCGATCGAATCGGATCGAACCGGATTGTGGGTTCAAAACTTTGACGTGTAAACGCTACCCAATGCAGTCCAATGTGGATTTTTGACCAAATTGGACCACATACGACCACATTCAAATCTCGTCTAAACGCAAATGAGACCGGATGCGGTCGATCGGATCCAATCGGATCGAATCTGAATGTGGTTTTTTGGCTTGTCGTCTAAACGGCCCTAATATGTTGCTTTTGCAAACCATTTTTCTCTGACGTGTAGTGAAGTCGTTACGGATAATGTTTTCTATAACCGTTTGTGTACACGTCACTAGACCGCAACATTTGATGACCTAAATGTAGTCGGTTGCCTAAACGTGCNTTTTACCGTACTTGTCAACAGTTTCTTGTGATACAGAAGGGCAATGAAGCTGTAAAACATCCAGGTTTTAGTGATAGTGTTCCTGCACTGTTAAAAATATCTGTAAATTTACAGCAGAATTTTCACTGCAAGGTTGCTGTAAAATTCATTTCACTGCAAACTGCTGTTTTTTTCATTGGAATGCAACAGCGAGATTACAGTTTCTCAGTTGTAAAGGCAGCATTTGTTGTAGAATTTATGCAATTTTGCTGTCAAAATAGTAGAGTAAACGGGTGCTGTCAAAATACAGAAAAGTGCTGTGTTACTCTGCTGCCAACAAAGTGCTGTCAGCATTTTTAACAGTGTGTATTACCGAAATTACATACGTTCTCCAATAATACGCGTTTAGCGCTATATTTGTTTACTTTTGATGAGTTACCTGGCACGGTTAATGGGCAGGTCAGTTAGCTTATACGTCTCCATTTGCATAATGAGATGAAATCAACTGCACCCTTGGGGCGTTAGAAAGAAATGAATTGTGGATAAGCATTTTCTGCCTACTACCATAAAAATATGACGAAATGGCTGATATAATGTTATTCTGTTGAATATCGTTAGACTGGTGCCCGGTCCAATGCAACTCACTCACGATATTCACGTCAGTACATGTCACCGACAATAGGTGGCAGCACCGCAGGCGTCACGTGGATAGAGAACCAGTGAGTGAGTGTTTACAACTTGGACGTCCAGCTCCTTTAAACCATGCAGGCAATTCAATGCAAAAGATCTGTGGTTAAACAAGGCAATTCAATGCAAAAGATGGTTAAACCAGGCAATTCAATGCAAAAGATCTGTGGTTAAACAAGGCAGTTCAATGCAAAAGATGGTTAAACCAGGCAATTCAATGCAAAAATCTGTGGTTAAACCAGACAATTTGCAATCCCAGATGTTTTACCGTACTTGTCAACAGTTTCTTGTGATACAGAAGGGCAATGAAGCTGTAAAACATCCAGGTTTTAGTGATAGTGTTCCTGCACTGTTAAAAATATCTGTAAATTTACAGCAGAATTTTCACTGCAAGGTTGCTGTAAAATTCATTTCACTGCAAACTGCTGTTTTTTTCACTGGAATGCAACAGCGAGATTAGTTTCTCAGTTGTAAAGGCAGCATTTGTTGTAGAATTTATGCAATTTTGCTGTCAAAATAGTAGAGTAAACGGGTGGTGTCAAAATACAGAAAAGTGCTGTGTTACTCTGCTGCCAACAAAGTGCTGTCAGAGTGGCGCAATGGAAACATCGGCGCCTGTCACCTCTGAGGTCGCGGGTTCGATTCCCGGTCGGGTGCGTGTCTCATGTGATAGAGAGGGCGACTCTCTCTGACAGCGCAGGTTTTCTCCGGGCACTCCGGTTTCCTCCTGCATTACATTAAAATCGCCCAATATTGTCTATAGAACCAGTAATGCCGAATTTGGCGCTCGGTTCTCAACTCAATATTTTTTTTAAAAGTGCTGTCAGCATTTTTAACAGTGTGTATTACCGAAATCACATACTCTCCAATAATACGCGTTTAGCGTTATATTTGTTTACTTTTGATGAGTTACCTGGCACGGTTAATGGGCAGATCAGTTAGCTTATACGTCTCCATTTGCATAATGAGATGAAATCAACTGCACCCTTGAGGCGTTAGAAAGAAATGAATTGTGGATAAGCATTTTCTGCCTACTACCATAAAAATATGACGAAATGGCTGATATAATGTTATTCTGTTGAAGTGCAAATGATCGCTTATGAATTTTTGATATTATGCAGTAATAAGAGAACATCTTATAAAAAATTGTTCTTTCCGCAAGTGAGGTCCATATTTCATTGATGGAAGCATGTGGTGTTGTTTATTTCATAAAGTCTAGAGGGTGCCATCTTGAATGTGGCGATCAGCTTTATATGAAAATACATTTTCTCAGTTTATGAATCTTTTGTGAAAAATGGCATAGCGTAGCAATATCTCTGACTACTACCGTCTGCACCTATGAAAAATGGTTATTTCCTGTCTGAAAAAATGGCGAGAAATGGGCCTACCATTTATAATCATAAATTTGACGATACGTGATCGCAATAAGTTTGAGTGAAACGCTCTTTAATCATAATCAAAGCCAATAACATCACCACTTTGATCAGAATGAATTTAATTTGCTCGTAAAAGGTTTGACCTAGGAAATCGTAGGAAAAGCTTTCAAAAGAAATCGTCTTCAGCCTAAAACACGCGCCCTAATCAAATCAAAATCTCTACTAAGAAATTATTCCATATTTGGCACGTTTCAAGATAGTGGAATCAGGGAGAACCTACCTTTTAAAGTTCTCTTTGTCAGCGTCTTAATAGCAATCAATCAAGGAAGCAGGTCTGCTCCATCAAATTACAACGTCGGGGCTTTGAACAACGGGGGAAAATAGACTAATTTGTAGGTTGAGATGTGCGACCTATAACTTTAATGCGGATACATGTACAGTACCTCATGATACGATACGTTTGTAGGCCTATGCGACATGCCCAGCTCATTTCGGAATCGCCAAGTACATAGGCGGCCTACATGTAAAAGTACATGTAGGCATACATCTGTGATGCCTAGCGTTGGCCTGCATTACGTAGGCCTATCCTTATATTTTCCCTTAAGAAAATGTGACACGTGTAAATGACATTATTACGTGGTAATGGGCGAAATTTACCCATTTTTTGTGTACTTTTACACATTTTGGTGTAAAATTCGCCCATTACGACGTGGTAATGTCATTTACACGTGTCACATTTTCGTAGGGATAAGCCTATACTGATCTCATTATTCCTCGTATTTTTCTCGCAGGCGAGGTCTTTTCGACACTGACGTCCTTTTGGTTGAAATTTATGCCAATCGTCCAATCAGACATGCACAATACTGCTTGCATCGTCGCAGCATCGATTGACCAATCACGACGTGTGATTCTGCGTGCTGGTTCCCGATAAGGCGGGAGCCTACCATCACCAAGGGCAGGATATTGGCTGTCATCTGACTCCTGGGTTTTGTCAACCCCTGCAACGCTGAGTTATTTTTTAGAAAGGGAAGCCTACATGATCTATTTTTAGACGGAAAAATCGCTAGCCATGTGGGCAGAAATGTCAGTCAAAACAACTATTTGTTGACGAAACCCGAGGAAATATTCTAAGAATGTGTTTTATGCATTCGCGATCGAGCTTGTTCGCCATCTTTAATGATCTGGTCATGTGAGTCTCGAATGGGAATTCCGGGACCCTCTCAATGACGTCAGCAGAAAGATGCAGCCAATAGGAGCTGTCAGTGAGTTGACCAATAGGTGTCACTACGGCCCAATTCAATGCGAAAAGCGGACCCATTCATTCTTGACGCAAGGGCCCAACGCGCCGCGTAGCGGCCAACAGCGAAGCTAGCCAAAGACTTGTCACGGGTCAATCAATAGAATTGGACTTATAGGTGTTGACAAAAATTGTATAAATTTACGGTGAGAAGTTTCCGTCCCCTCCACGCAGGATTGTAGGTGTTTTCTGCCGAAACAAATATTGTATTTTTGTATTTTTTAGAGTCATTGCACGGTTGGGCGCGACAAAGTCACGTGCACGTTTCCATCACGGTACCGCGTGACGGCCCAGTCTGGTTAATATCTGAACTAAGAACTAACAACCTAAGCTGTATTATCATATTGTTATTGTAATCATACGTTCTGCGGGGCGTGCTGCCTCTTAGTGCTGGCGACTGATGCTCATGCGAGGGTCCGTGGGTTCAAATCTGGTAGGAAGTGGGTTCAAATCTGGTAGGAAGCACTGTCTTTCCCCTTAGAAACCCGATTCGATTTCATACGTTTTGCGGGTATTGATTAATTTTTCTCTGATTCATTCCGTTACCGACAAAAGTGGGCAACACTGCTCCTTAAGCTTGAATATTGTAGACTGGGTTTGGACCTGTTCAAAAATACTGGATCCTCTTCCGAATACCGGTCACCGGTTGTTCGTATGCGTTAGTGCTTCAGGTGAGGCTCCGATTTAGGTTGAGTGGAAATGGTCAGCAAGCGAGGCTGAATGGGTGAATGTCGTCCAGTCCTGATCCTACACACTATTTCCTAGCCCAAGCCCCTAACCCTAACCCTAACCCTGACCCTCAACCCTTGTCCCTGACCCCTACCCTAATCCTAAACGTAGTCCTGACCCTAACCGTCAACGCTAACCATCCTAACTCCGTAACCTGGACGCAAGGGCCCAACGCGCCGCGTAGCGGCCAACAGCGAAGCTAGCTAAAGACTTGTCACGGGTCAGTCAATAGAATTGGACTTATAGGTGAAATGCGCCTAATGTTCAGATGGAATATATCGGACGGTTGGTTCACCGTTTTTAGTGGCTATGAACGTAGATGGCTACATTATGTAGCGATATACTGACAGATTTGCTGGGGACTTGCTCTGTGGATGTTGTGAAATGCGATTTTTGTAAGATTATTCTGATTTGTGACGTCATTTCGATTATCATAAAAATATGTTGAGCAGCTGGGATGTATTCATAAACATTTATTCAGCAACCAGCATCATGGCCGGCTGGTGCATCGGTAGAGCGTCCGGCTATGAATCAGGGGCGCCGGGTTCGAGCCTTGCGATAGGCAATTTTTTTCACGCGTCTGTTTCTCAGTTTATTTTTTTGGCTGAATCTGTTCTCTGTTTTTTTTGCTGAACACTTTTAGTCGCAGGACGAATATCTCCCCAGCCCTCCCATTTCCCTACAAATCTGCATTTGCTAATAAATACTTATAACCACAGATCCCTGTCAGCTGCCCTGCATTCAGAGAGACTTTTCACTAAAGTCTCTCTGAATGCAGGGGCAGCTGACGACCATGGACATTCCCCTCCCAGCCACCAAAAATATCAACATCCCAACTAACGTTCAAGACTACTGGATCGAGCACCAATTACGTGGATTTTCCTGTGTATTGGTCCGTAAGCTTTGCTGCCATCTTTTGGCAATACGCGCGGCTGACTGCTCCTATTACCACCCAACGTTTTCAGCTCCTGCCCTTATGAAAATATTCATTTTACCATGGTAATTCTGCACGGTAAAGGACAGTTTACCATGGTATAACTGGCTTTCACCATGGTAAACCTTCTTTTACCGTACAGAATTACCATTTTAGCATGGTAATTCTGCACGGTAAAGGACAGTTTACGATGGTATAACTAGCTTTCACCATGGTCTTTTACCGTACAGAATTGCCATTCACCACGGTAAAATGGAGAATAGCCTATTTTTTTATAAGGGTGGTGACGGTGTATTCGGTTATTCTCTGCACAAGTTTCTCCTAAACCTGTTCAAGAGCCCTAGTTTCCAATCTGAGGGCTTCTGGCGCTGGAAGGCTCTGCTTTCTGCTGTCTTGCCCAGGAAGGTCTTCTGATTTGAAAGGTCCCTCGCGACACTCGTCTGTACTGCCGTGACCTTCTCCGTGTTGGTCAGCCCAGCTCTGATTCAGCGTGACCATTTTATGTATATATGTTTCCGTTTCATAATGATATTGGCATATGTGATTATCTTACTTGATCAGTTGGCAGAACCGTCCATGTTTACTAATGCTATTTCCAATTATGGCGTACTATTTGGAGGAAATCGACTTAGTTCCTCGGAAATTGGCGAAATCCGGTCTCTATGAATTGCGGTTTTTCGTGGAATTGGCACCGGGTGCTAAGTCAATAAATGCCTGTAAAAATGCACTGGAAAAGCATCTTCAGCTTCATGGATATGCAGTGAACACGGATTCAGTGAACACGGTGGTATTGTGATGTGATAGACTAAACCTTAGCCTAGCGCACATCGCCCTTGCGACTGGAAGTAACTACCGGCAATGGCATTTCCGGCAACGGTGGGCGACTGGCTGGAAACAGCAGCAACTGATCAGATGCTCAAACAGGCCGATGTGCGCACCCCGGTAACGCTATTGCCGACCGTTGCCGCTAGTTCCAGCCAGTTGCTCAATGTTCTACTCGTTGCCGACCGTTGCTTCTAGTTGTCTTCAGTCGCTTTCGATGTGCGCGCTCTGGCAATGAATTTCCTTTGTTTGTGGAGCACACTTAGTCATGTGACGGAATCCCGAGTGGTCCGCTCGGAAGACATCGACAATTTCCGTGTAGCATTCAGTTGCCGGTTCGATGTGCGCGCTCCAGATTGAAGACTGGATTGTGCCACTTGTTGCGCAATGACCAGTCGTAACGGATGTAGGGACTGTTGCGTTCAGGTGCTTCCAGTCGCAAGGTCGATGTGCGCTTTTTGAACGAAAGCAGTTGAATTTTTTTCTACTACGGCTACCAAATAGGAGCAGTCAGCCGCGCATATTGCTAACAGATGGCAGCACAGTCTTAGCGGACCAAATGTACAGGAAATCTATTATGATCGCTGCTCGATCGATAATGACTCACAGACTGGGTCCGCTAGATGCATTGAATTGGGCGGTAGTGACACCTAGTGGTCAACTCGCTGACAGCTCCTATTTATACAACTACATTTAAATGGGAAATACTACTGTCCACGAGCCAATGAGAATCCAGTCACCGGTATATCCAATGAAATTCAAGCTTACATCTGGTGAACAAAAACATCTGCAAATCACCAAAAGAAGATTGAGCATTAGTTAGCTGATAAGCACGCACGCAGCCTTCTGGATCCAATAATCACGACTTCCATAGAATCAATGAGATTCAATGGGGAGCGTCTTGACTACCAAAGGTTGTGACATCGCTACGCCCTCAGACTACGCTCGCACAAATGAGTAGTCTTTTGACGTAGCCAACACACGTGGGGTTTGAGGATGAATGTGCAGGATTCATACTCGAGTTCATATAGACGGTTTCGAAGAAAATGGCCGCCCTATTGTTATACATGTACATGTATATGGCGTTTGTTTTGGCATTTCTTGCCAACATGTATACTTCTGGCAAAGTTACACCTCCAAAATTAGCCAAAATATTCACACCAATTGTCGGGTACAATCTTAGCCGAAAAGGTTCTTTGGTGCCACACCAGGAGAACCCTCTGATTTAAGAACCCTCGGGTTGTTTAAGAACCCCTAGAGGTTCCAGATAGAACCTTTTCCTCAGAAAAGGGTTCTAACTGGAACCTTTATGGGTTCTTTAGCGACCGAAAGGTTCTATATGGAACCCTTTCGGGTTCTTTACAGAAGGTTCTATATAGAACCCTGGGGTTCCTCTGGTGTAGTAGCACAAAGAACCCCTAAAGAACCTTTTTGGCTAAGAGTGTACATGCACTGCTGTGTTCATGGAAGTGAAATCTGCATTTAGCTCCAGAAACTGAAGTGTTATTTGAGAGAAATTAGACCGTAAAAATTTGTAAACAAACGGGCACCATTTTAGTAGCCCTTCTATTATTGTCAGTGGGGACTGAATTTTATGACATCATCCTGTATACTTGGCAGCCATTTTTGTAAGAATGTTTGATGAATAAGATTGATCCGTGTGTGGCGGGGGTGAAATTTGGATCAAACATGTTTGACGAAAAAGTTGGACCAACATGTTGTATCGTGTGTATAGGCCTTTGCCACCAACAGACCGGTGTTTTTTTATTGTGATGACACTCTCAACGTAACCTGGCATGTTTTGCCAACATGTACTTCTGGCAAAGTTACACCTCAAAATTAGCCAAAATATTCACACCAATTGTCGGGTACATGCACTGCTGTGTTCATGGAAGTGAAATCTGCATTTAGCCCCAGAAACCGAAGTGTTATTTGAGCGAAATTAGACCGTACAAATTTGTAAACAAACGGGCGCCATTTTCCTCGAAGGGGTCTATTGTGCGGCTGGAGAGGTCGTTCACCAGCAATCCTCTTCTTTTGTCTTTTTTCCCATACCTGGTTTTATCCGGCTATGGACAAACGGCTTACCGGAAATCTCATTCAGTTTGTCCGTGTAATCTCACTAGGTAACCGTGGTTACATGAAAATCACTACCATTAGTTCACTTAGGTGAAAAAACAGCTGGGGTCGACAACCAAATTAGCCAACGGGGGAGGGGGCATAATTGAGTGTGTCAGGCAAACGAAAGCATTGTTATTGTTGACGGATCTTTGAATAGGGACCATTAAATGATAGATTAAAGTGCCACTGTATGCACCAGCTATGCCTCAGTATCCCTCCCCTGGTGGCGGAATCGGAACCAACGTGATAAGACTGGTGTCCTGTCCAACCCATACAAAGCCAGTGGTAGGCTAGACTGATACCGTGACGAAACCTCACAAAACCATCACAAAAATGGCCGCCAACCTTTTCATCACTTGAGAAGTTCAACGCGCTGTCACAGCGTGTCTAACCCTTCATCAAGTAAGGTCCGTACCTTGCGTCAATTCATTCTTTTATATATTCCAACAGTTTCAATGCGTAATGGGGATCCTAGCTACGATAGAGGTCAGGACACTGAAACCAGGTCCTACAATGGACGCCTTTGGTGTGGGAAATTGATCAGGACCGGGATGTCAGTTTCATTTCAATAGTTTTAACCACTAGTGAAACCTATTGAGGCAGGGAGCTAGGGTCCCCATTGGTAACTTCGATCATTCAATAGAAAGATTTGAACAGTCTTTTCCAGCATGCGTAAACGAGGTTGCCTGAAGGTCAAAGGTTACGTCGGCCGCCACGAGCTAGACAACCTAATGCGTACAGTGGCGCTTTAAAGGAGTTAGACGCCGAAGTTGTAAACAAGCTGGTTTGTTTATAAATATGGTCGGCAAACTAGTTTTATTCCTTCGTGCAGGTGGCAGCACCCGTGATCGTTAGACTGGTTCCCGGTCCGATGCAACTCACTCGCGATACTTCACGTCAGTACATATCACCGACAATAGGTGGCAGCACCGCAGGCGTCCGTGGATAGAGAACCAGTGAGTGAGTGTTTACAACTTCGGCGTCTAACTCCTTTAAGACATAAGATTGGGTCGCCTAAATCATCCTAATTTGCGCAAACTCAACGTGCCATTCTCTTGGCATCGCTGAAAGTCAATATCACGTATCATCAAGTGATAATCAGTGTTGAATGTGTACATAAGTGACAGGTGGAGAAAGGCATAATTGTTTCCTTGACAAATCTTCTACCCGTTCTCTGAGATATTAGATATTTGTCACGCTATCTCAGGAACACCGTGACGTTGGTTTTAGTCAGGTATCGTAGTAGAGAATGAGATCCAGAACTTGTCTGATTCGTACGTATCTGAACTTGTAGTTCAGAACGTACAATGGGGCATATCCTATACGTACAAACGTAAAATATCTACGCATTACTCCAGAAACCTATCACTCCATTTAATAATACATGGAGTAATAGATTTCTGATGTACATGTACATAAAGGCTGTTTGTACATTCACTGGCAACATTGTTTCGTCTTACCTAAAGCGGCCCATACACGTGCAATATTATTGCACAATATGAGGATCAAAATGGGCAATATTATTGCCAATCTTTCTTCTCCATCATGCCAGAAGCACCTGACCCCCATTTGGGTCCCTTATTGTGTAATAATTTTGAATGGTATATGGACCGCTTCAACATTCAGAGTAACAACACCTTGTTGGACATTGCAGATCCCGCCCTCGCTAGCTTTATGGATACATGGCTTCTTTGCCGTCGGCTGTTGGTCTTCTATGATCTCTGACAAGATTTGTGATGACTAAAAGTGATATACATGTATAAAAAATAGGTCTAGACCTAGCTGTAATGTGATGAAAATAAAAGAAGTCATAATTGATTAGCGAGCATACTCGTTCGTATTTTTAATACACCGGTAATCCAATTAATTTTGATTGTGTTGATCTTTTGTAACACATTTTCAGAGAAAAATCTTCTGGATTGCAGCAGAAGGAATTTTTCCGTATCTCTGTGTAGACGCAATACATCTGAAGAAGGTAGCATATTTTTAAAAATACAAGAACGTCTACAGTACAGGTCAAAAGTAAAACTCCCATAACGCGGGAGGTATGGAGCGTTTTACGACTCGTGGTGGAATGAAGAATGCCTTGAATACCAATTGTGAGGTTAAAAAATAAACGATAAAATAAACGACGCGACAGTGTCGTCAGATCGTCATATTCCAACCCCAGGACAGACTTATGAAAAATGACGTCATTATCGTATCAATGTACATGTACGTTTGATCGTTGATTTCTTATCCTCACAATGATCACCTCTCAAACGTACGTTACATTCACTGCTATGAATACACCAAAATCGCAGGTTGTAAGGTTACAGAGGTCTAGCATTGCCGGGGTCCAGCTTCTCCTGTTGGTGATGGTCGGCACTGCTGACCACACACCGCAGGCTTCGAATCGAAGTCCAGACACTGGAGGACGCTTTTGATGTGATAATGTTGGAGGACAGCAAAAAGTAGATAGGGGTCGTTCAAGTATTAGGCCCTACATATGCAAAATTTTGGAAATTTTTGACCCCCCTCCCCTCTGTACGCATGGCATACACATCTATGAAGACCCCCTCCCCCTCCTATACGGCATACGCAAAAAATGTGAAATGACAATGGTATACAGGGCTCCAACTAGCATNGAAGGTGGGCCTACTCTTCAAACTTGGTGTGCGACTGAGAAGCAGATTAAGAATATGTGGAAAATATCAGCAACTTTCTCGAGTCTAAGCAACGGTTGTTGATCACATGATCTCAGATATTTAATTTCCTGTGATTGTTTATACCTAAGTTCATTTTCTTTTCATGCCAGATGAAATTAAGAGATGCCCGGATGTACTCCAAAGCTAACGCTTCCGCCCACGTGGCAGACGTCTGAAAGATGCTCTCTAAAAAGCCACAATGGCCGCCATATTTCGTGAGACACAGAATAAAATTGGGATACGCTTTGAAGAGGTCAAAGGCGATGGTGTCCTTTGTGCAGACAGGGTCGTCAAGGCTGTTTATAAACAACATCGGCGTTGAAATATCGTCAACATCACGAAATGGGTTGTACTCTTCCCAATACGATTCAAAGTCGGAATATCCATTACATTCTGAGATAAGGAAATCGAATTCTAATAAGTCTTTTGATCTGACCACCTGCTGGACGTCCAGGACTCTCTCGAAGGCGAACAGATGCCGCCATATGATTTGTTTCAGCCGCCACAATAAGAGCCACGAATACGGCTTTGTAATGCCATTCCGAAGAACCTCCTTTGCGTCGTAAACTGGCGAGATGCAGGCAGCCGTTGCTATCTTAGCCGAGGAGCCGTATTCGCCCAAGTAAGATAACAGGCAACCAGAACCCAGGCCGTAGCTTATGGCAGTTAAAGTAGCATTAGGAAACATGTCCTTTATATACCCTATCACCTGGCCAAGGTCTGTGTGATCGCTGTACGGTTTTAATAAAGGCGTGGTCAGTTTGCTACCGCCCTGTCCTCGCCTGTTGAACACAACCGCCGAGTAGCCCAGCTCCGAAGCCAGTTGGCAAGCACCATGAACAGACAGGGCATTCCCTAAAATCCGTGGAATGATTATGACTATATTTAGGCAGGCCGATTTATCACGATT
This sequence comes from Notospermus geniculatus, assembly GCA_002633025.1. Lineage (NCBI taxonomy): Eukaryota > Metazoa > Nemertea > Pilidiophora > Heteronemertea > Lineidae > Notospermus > Notospermus geniculatus. Next base: position 6,330 of record NMRB01003993.1, on the reverse strand, counting down.
TTTCTCCCCAATGTACCAGTCTAACGCAATCACACCCTTATCCCTCATTTGTAAGTACGTCCTGTCAAATCGGCAGTGTATTGGACGAATTACAAGTGACAGTAACGTCTGTATATGACCGTTTCTGAGGAGTGTATTCGGATGATAAGGCACACGTAGACGTTCACACTTCTTCAGCAGGTATTTCGACAAGAGAGAACTCCGGTAGAAAAGGGCAGGTGCCTCCCCCTTTTGGTACACAAACGTATCTATGAGGTAGCCGAGGATGAGCAACATCAGGAACAACATGGTTCCAGCAACAGCAAAACGTGGCAGAGATTCAATCCAAGAACTTGTCAGCATTTCTTCATCCGGGTTATTGATGACGTCAGCAACATCTGAAGAAACAAAGAAAAATTTTGATAAAAATCGTACTTTGAGTAATAAGTCTTCTTGCGGTTTTGTCTCCCGTCGTCTGCTTCGTCATCCAGCAATTGATGTTGGAAAAATGCCTGTTTTGCTGCAGACGTTCCTCGCGGAACACTTACAAGCGAAGATGTTAATCAGTGCCGTTATGGCGGTATGTTGACCAGAGATGCAGCTTCAAAGCGGTCTCAATACGCGCCCCGTTTGCTCACCGAAGCGGAATATGTCTCCATGAATCGCTGAAGTAGAGCTAATTTGATTAATGTTGTGTTCATTGAGCATTGAAACGAAGCCTGGTAGGTTCATTAAAAATCTGCGAAAATTTCCTTGTTGCATCTCAAATCTACGAAAGCCCAGAAGGCTCATTCAAAATTCATTATTGAAACCCCGATTTCAATATTGAACTGTTAACTTCAATATTGAAATAGGATATTTTCAACTCATAAAAACCATCAAATTTACACTAACGAATGTTACCAAAAAATGAATTAGCGTTGGGTGATAAACAGTGTCTCTCCCTCTTCAGCATCTCAACAAAGATTTTAATTATGTTTAGGAATATAACTTTAACGGACATTATTTCAATTTCTTATAAACATGACTTCAATATTAAACCACACGACTTCAACATTAAAATATGATTTCAATATTGAAATCTCACTTCAATATTGAACTGCGAATTCAATATTGAAATCCGACTTCAATAATGAAATCCGAATTCAATATTGAAATCCGACTTCAATATTGAAATCCGAATTCAATATTGAAATCCGACTTCAATATTGAAATTCTACTTCAATATTGAAATACGACTTTAATATTGAACTGCGAATTCAATATTGAAATCTGGGTTTCAATATTGAATTTTGAATGAGCCTTCTGGGCTTTCGTACAAATCAAACATCGCAAATCTTCTGTGCCACAACTTCAATGACGACTTTGAAATTTCCCGTTTTGTATGCCTGGTTTTGGATTTCGCTTTTAGATGAAACAAAATCCCTAGGCTCTTTCATCTGTTGTCGGAAGTAATAATTTTTAATAGCGTTTTTATAAAAAGAGGGCGCTGCAAAATGACAAGTTAGATAACAAGGCATTGCCTAAAGCCACATGCGCTCACCACATAGCCACAATTTGCGATTGAACCGAAAAATTGTCCAAATTCAGCTAGCCGAAAAACATTCCCATCATCTCCGACAGTTTTGAAACTCACAAAGTAGACTTAGACACTACTTCTGCGAATGTCTACAAGATTTCAGTGAAAAATATTACCAATAAGATACCATGATATTACCATGTCAGATACTTATATGCGCTGCATACAGCGAGGGATCGTGACGTACATGTAGCTTGCATGCTGTCAGATTTGCGAAACCTCACTAATATTAGCGAGGTTTCGCAAATCTGACGAAACACGAAGTACGAAACTGCCAGGACCTGATGTATTTCTGGACCGAGTAAGTTATGATGCATCTTGAATTTTTAAATTTCCACTTCGTAGATACAAAGTGGAAACGAAAGATAAATTTCAAATTTTAATGTACATGTACACCGTAACTCTATCGGTCTAACACCGCACGCTAAAGGATGCTCTTGCAGCAGGCGATATTTGTGGTATCAACCTTCTCCTGACATACATTACGACACGGAAATGAAGTTGAATTTTGTATTTCGTACTCTGCGTTTCGTCAGATTTGCGAAACCTCACTATAATTACACTATACGACGGGCCGCGAAATCATTTTACTGATCCGTAGTTTGGCCCTTTAAAGAGGCACGATATTCTTTTCCTATACTGCGCTAAACACACCCGCGTTAAGGGAGACCTCTTTGACAATGTTCTTAAACTACCGCTTATCAACATCGTAGAGTAACTGTCATTCCTAGGATATCCACGTACATGTACATGTATGCATTCTGCAACACTGGGGCGAAAGGCAAAACTACGATATTGGAGAATGATGCAGTCACCGCCGGTGGCGCCGGCTGTCGGCAAAAATGGCAATGTCGTGGCCCTTCAAGCAGACGAAATCTTGTCATCAGAGTAGTTTCCCCACGTCACACTTGACTACACATTATTTTGAAATCAATTCAACCTCTTATCTCTGAACACCATTCACTTGAAGTTGCCCATGAAAGATGTTAGAATAACGATATAGAGTTTATAGATTTCTCATGTATCTTTGATGTCCTGATGAGGTAGACGATCACGCTGGGAGAAATCCCATCCAAGATATCGACCGAGTATCAGGTAAACATCGTGAAACTGCGCCGGAATGTGCTCAGGGTCAAGTTTCCCCTGAGGCTGGTATGAAAACAGGAATCCTTTACACGCATTCACAATAATGCGCAATAGATATATTTTGATACGGAATGTAATGTCTTTTAATGTTTTCCGGTCTTCATCCACTCACACTTTGTCAGTATAAAAATGGTATGAAAAGGAACGAGACCAAAGTCCTGCTGTGGGAGGATGTTGTTGTGGGTCGACGGAGCCTTTGACAGTTTAGGGCACCTCTCCTGTGATCTGGTAAAACCTAGTAAGTCTCATTTAGACAATTTTGAGAAAATCAAGGAAAACCGTTTTCCTACAGGATCAAGTTCCAGGAGACAAAAGGAATTTCGTGTTGCCTTTTTAGTTGGGCATGATGGAAGGTCTTTCAGTGCATAACATTTCATTTGGTTTGATGACTTATTCAGGTTACATAATGACTTAGGGTTTTATTTTATTGATCAAAGTTACTTCAGTGGTTACGGTTTTCATCAACAAAAACCTTACTGAGATGGGTTTTATGCATTTTTATTTCATAATATGAAGGGATAATACCTAGTAAGTTCAAATTTGGGGCTAACTCAATTTTCATAAAAAAGTGACTTACTAGGTTTTACCAGATCACAGGAGAGTCCTATCCTGAACACACTCGTACCACGCTCGTCGAAGGCGACAAAAACGCCTCAATAAAACGCCACATTAGAACAAATTCTGTCTATCACGCTGTCGATCATTAGCACACCGTCCACGCCAGAAAGAGCAATCTAAAAGCCGGAACAAGATCCCGCGGGGACAGGGAATGTCGTCCGATTAAGCTACCCACGCAGTTTTTGTTTTATCGTCTTCGTTTGTGGTGTGCTACACGGTCCCCTGTGTCTTGCCAAGATAAAACCTTTTCCTGTTCCTTAACGACGGTTGTCTTTTGTTTTTATGGGCTGACGACAGAGGAGTATCTAGGGAACGCTGTTTTTGCGGCCGGTGGACGCCAGGAACGTCATCCTCTGTCTGGTCGAATCCGGATGCGTTGGTATAAAGATGATGACCAGAAACAAGGGATAGACGCACCGGTGTAACATTTTTGAATGTTCTGCGTCTGCGAGTGTTCCCCTGCTATTGTGTGATGGAGTAAGCTGCGAATTGACAATACTGGACACACACAGAAACATGAGAAACGCGTCGATCTATCTCCCAGCTTTTCCCAAACGATAAGGGGAACACTGACATGCGAAACAATGGCAGATGTCACACCGGATCATGGAATGCAAGCCAGAAATTAGGGGAACACTGACTTGCGGAAACAATGGCAGATGTCACACCGGATCATGGAATGCAAGCCAAAAATTAGGGGAACACTGACATGCGGAAACAATGGCAGATGTCACACCGGATCATGGAATGCAAGCCAGAAATTAGGGGAACAATGACATGCGGAAACAATGGCAGATATCACACCGGATCGTGGAATGCAAGCCAGAGAATACGTTCTGTATAGTGGGAATGCTGCAAAAATTTCCTTGTTATATCTCAAATCAAACATCAGAGATCTTCTTTACCGCAACTTCAATGACGACTTTGAAATTTTCCGTTTTATTGCGTAGTATTGGGTTTCGCTTTGTAGTTCGATTTATAAAGGTGCAATACCTGCACGCTGCACGACAAATAGATGGCGCTTGACAGGGACTTTCTTTCTCAATAGGTGGCATAACTGCACTACGTGGTACAGCGGACCTGACAGGTATAACTAACTAATTGTCAATGAATGGTTGGCCCCCGGGGTTCGCATACATTTCATCATGTTGCGATGTTGATGAAGAAATTATTCTACATCTGACGACATCGCTGTCCCGTAATGTACACTGTCGTTCAGAAGTAAATATCCAGTTTTGTAGTTACACTTTCCCTTCGCAAAAATTATGCAGTAATGAAGGTTGAATATGGAGCTCCAGCATCTCATTTAATGTCCAGATTAAAAAAAATATTGTTAGACTAGAAATATCACATACATGTAGACCTTATACTAGAATTTCAGTCTCAATCAATGCATAATGTTAGCATAAAGTAAAGAATAACTTCTGGATATTTACTTATGAACGGTAGTGTACGTCAGCAATGCAGCAGTAAGGGGCCGTCTCAAAATTGTTTTGATGCCAAAAAAGACGAAGTGACTTCGTCTGGGGGGGGGGGGGATNGGAAGCCCACTTCATCTTTTTTTGAAAAAATTGGCATCACTCTTTTTTACAGGAGAATGACTTTTTTATACATCATGTATGCAGTCTTCAGAAAGGAATCTTGGTTTACCAGTGTCTTCACATGTTTTTCTTTATCATCTTTCCATGCCTAACGTCCCTACATGGATGAAGCCAATGTCAAGTGCCCACTTTATCTTTTCAAGGGGGGAGGGGGTCAGGGAAAGGATGAAGTCACTTCGTCTTTTTTGGCATCAATGTAATTTTGAGACGGCCCCTTAGCATAAATCAGAATCAGAATCATTTAACGCGTCATTGTCCCTAAAGGACCTTTGCGATAAAGTAAAGAATAACTCCTGGATATTTACTTATGAACGATTAAGTGTACATTAGCAATGCAGTAAAATGCACCTTTTACGAGCTACGGAACAACGAACTGCTAATCAATTTGTTTGTCGTGAAGATGTAACTCGATATCAATCAGGAATGATTACAGACATTCATCAATTCTCCTTCTTCAGTCGACGAGGTCTCATTTTGTGCCAGATACGTTTATCTTCCTTCAAAGGTTTTGGTTGGCTAGTAGGAATAGGAAAATGGTAAAAGTAGATTAAAGGTGCTCTAGTTCGAATATGTAAACATTACGGTTTGTTTATTTACATGGTTGATTATACTAGTTATTTTTCCTCGGACAGGTGGCAGCACCGTGTATACCAAAACATTAATGTTATCTATTTTTATATCTATCTTGATAAATATTCTTGTAACAGAAATACATACTTACGATTTTACGCTCAAAAAGAAACAAAAAGTTGTGAAAGGCGAGATTTAATTCGATTTTATCTGATTTGTTAGTACCAGAAGTTGACAATAGGTGGCACACCGTAATGTTTACAATTCGAACTAGAGCACCTTTAAGATCGTCCAGGACTGGGCTGACGTCATACGCAATTTTCCGCAAATTTCCTCAACGATGGATCAAAGAACGCTTTTTCATCGTCTTTCGTTTAATATCCGGACTATCAAATGTCAAATGGTGTGTCTGGGGCGGTCACAGGCCCACTTCACCGGAAGCATGAAAAGATTGATAATACAAATAGTAATTTGGATAAACTGGCAAATTGGTGTATTGTGATGCCTCTAGGCCTACAGGCCAAATGTGATCGCTATTTAGTCGTTTCATTTCCTTTGCCTCATTGCTGAGAGCAGCGCTGACCTGGATATCTACGTCACAATGGCCATAAAATTAGTTCCTGATCGTAACGGTAGGACTACTACTCAACCTCGTCCCCAGGGCTTAACTTCTGCGATTAAGATTTATTTAGCCCTGGATACACAAATCAAATCCTGCTACCTGATTGGTCGGTGACATGAAACTATCCAGAGTTAACGGAACCAGGGTGGGGGTAGGGATCTTTAGAGGATTTGTTTCTGAATAGATGGTTGTTTTGTGCAACAATGAGTGATAAA
>NMRB01003992.1:17566-36957 GCA_002633025.1 Notospermus geniculatus | reverse complement strand
CTTTACTTCAGAGGTCAATTGGCATCAAAACCTCTGAAAAAAGTATATGGGTGATGCCAAACAAGGCCAAAAGACTAACCGGCCACATCAAAATCCTTGACCCCCTCCCCCCAGACTAACCGAGGTTAGTCTTTTGCGGCATCAACCAATTTTGAGATGGTCCCTTAGGCTTCCATTGATATTTTTATTGTTGTCTACCCAGAGGGCAGCATTCTGATAAATGAATAAAATTGTTGCTGATTAACAACAGTCTTTGTTCTCACCAGTAAAAGCAGGCCAAATTCACTTTATCTGATTCTGATACTCACTTCCCTGAGGCTTGGCTGGTTGATAATTCGTCCCAACCTGCCCTTGATCCTCAAAACCTGTGGCTGATTTATCCTGTCTATCCTTCTGGACACCAAACTTGCCCCCAAAACCCTTGCTGCTGTCGGTCTGGGACGAATGGAGCTCAGTACCTTGCTGTTCACTCCAGCCCTTTGCCGATTTGTCGACTCGATCAGTCTGGACACCATACTTTCCACCAAAGCCCTTGGAATGATCTGGAATAACATCATTGAAAACAACATTGGACCTCGCTGCTTAAGCCTAGCGTACATCACACTTGCAACTGGAGACAACTAGTCGCCACTGAGCTACTGGCGACTGGGAGGATCTAGCTGGAACTGGAGGCGACTGATCAGTTGCCAGAAACGGTCGATGTACACACCCTTGCGACTCGCTGGAACTGATATTTTGCCAGTCGCCGCGAGTCGCACATGTTCAACTTGCTAGCATCTAGTTGTACCCAGTTTCGTTCAGTCCCTGCATGTGGGCTTGCCACTGATCAGTGCCAGTTTTCTAAACGAAACCTAGTCTTGTCGAGTCTCAATGCCCCGGATGTTACCTGAGTTGCTGCCAGTCGCAAGTGCGATGCACGTGGTCAGGACATGACAACCGATTGGATCCTCATAGTTTTCCCAAGTTGCTGAATTTGCGATGTGCGTGCAGCGCGTACATCACCAGCGACTGATCGGATCAGTTGCTTCCAGTCGCAAGTGCAATCTACGCCTGGCTTTTTAGGCCTCCTGTACATCTCTCAGTAAAGTCACCTCTGCCAGGAGGATGCCTGTCCGATGTGTGCCTCACCAAGGAGGAGCAGTTGGCTTTATTCATTAAGACTTACCTCTATAATCAGGATTGATCAACAAGTAATACAACATTTTTACCAGGATCTACTGTAAACCCTTCCCTACCTAGTTGCGACTCATGTTGCTGTAGCTTTTCCTGGTGTTCATATCCTAACGCTGCCTTGTCTTGGCGATCTTTCTGGACTCCATATTTACCACCGAAACCCTTAGAGTGGTCTGGAAAGAAGAGTAACAGAATGCATGTACATTGTATACATTCCATCTTAACTCTTTCACTGCCATACACGTACCCATACGTGTTAACATTCCCATCACTTCATTGCCAAACACGTACGTATACTTTTGGTTCAGTTCATCAAAACTCCGCCAGATGTCACTGCGATACGCTTACACAAGTTAGCCTTGGGTCTCGCCGAGTGAGTCAGACGATGATTTTGGAGGGCAAATGTGTGTAGGCGTAGCATCATCAATAAGAATGGCAACCTCAATAGAGATTTGGACACCATTTTGTTACTACTGCTACGTAGAGTGGGGTGATTGAGAAATACCACACAGTAAAGAATAACTATTGAGGTGTATGTATAGAGGAAAACCAAAGGAACAAAATAAACCAGTTTAGTAAAAATAACTCTATTTTTTATGTTGGCAACTTGCCAAAAAGGTCCAGATCTGGGCCTGGGGATGGAAACAGTCATTTTAGGATCGGGCAGTGAAAGAGTTAACAAGAAGTCTAACTCTGAAGATTCTGAAAGACTGCAAGACCTTTCGAACGGAAAAAGGACTGTCAAAGGAACCCTACTGACACATTTTCACATCATCTAAGCTTGACATTGCTTGTTCTAAGTTCACTGCTGCAGCTGTGGAATGGTTGACAATATCAAAGTCATCCTGAACTGACAATAGGAGCAGTCCGCCGCGCATGTTGCCAAAAGATGGCAGCAAAGCTCTGGCGGACTAACACACAGGAAAATCCACGTGATTGGTCCTTGGACAAGAATGAATGGGTCCACTATATGCATTGAATTGGGCCGTAGTGACACCTATTGAATAGACTCTATTCCTCCAAAAGAGCGCAGCACCTGACGGGACAGCGTCATGACGTCCCGCACGTCATTTCTGAACGCATGACGCGACTCGAAAAAAAATCCGGTTGTTTCAGCTATCATGACGTCGTGAAACAAGCTGATTTTTTTTGTCTCGCCTCAAAACATCGTGAATGACGTGCGGGACGTCTTGGACGCTGTCCCGTCAGGTGCTGCACTCTTTTAGAGGAATATCCTGTATTCAGTGACCTACCGACTTGTGACTCGTGCTGTTGTAATTTTTCTTGATGTTCAAACCCGACGGCAGACTTGTCAACGCGATCTTTTTGGACACCATATTTACCACCGAATCCCTTCGAATAATCTGCAAGCATGACACAGAAATGTAGGTCAATATTCAGCAACAATGCACGGAAGAGGGTTAAAGGGAGCTGTTGCCTGAGAATTGACTTCTTGGTCAGCTGTGTGGGTGTGTTTCAAAAAGTGTTCCGTCCGACACCAGAAAATCTTCACCATTCTTTTGTCTACTGGTGAAAAGCTGTTTCTTGAAACTCTACAATATTCATGTCAGATCTAGGTATCATGGAGCTCTAAGTCATGGCACTGCAAACTAACTGATCTATTAACCCTTTAAAGTCTGACAGCAGATAGTAATTTTGGTGTCAGATGGAACGATAGATTTTGCTGGTAAGCTCAATATTTTTTGATACCCTCTTTCAAATGAGTGTACACTGTACATCCCAGATGGAGAAACTAATAGTTAAAGGTCTATTATCAAATACTACATTTGATTTTTGGAAAATCAATGGTGCAAACCTTTGTGATCATTTCAAAGTTAAACTTTGCCCCATTTTCTTGGGTGACCAATTTTGGAACACACCCGTGTTTAGTTTGCACGTGTGCTACATGCATCACACTTCCTCATGTGTGTCTTGTTTGGTGTGCTTGGGATCGTAATGAAATGGCCAGGGCCATTGTGCTCACCTCTATGATAAGTCTCCGTGGTTAAGTGTGAAACTGTGACTTTCATGGTGAATGTTGAAGGATCAGTAGGCCTACAGATAAGATCAAGCTGAACACACCAATTCGGAAGAAGTATTTTTATGATCTGATCAGTATTATCAGTCAATGACATAAACTCAGGTGATGGCACCCAGGAGTACAATTTCTGAATACAAGTGGTATTTGTGAACAAACTGCTTTCCTGTCTGGGTCACAGATGTCAAAAATTCTATTTTTCAAGATGGCCACCTGGTGGTGGCCACATGTGACGTTCCTTGGGACTGAAATTTTAGCACGAATGTACAGGATGCTTGCACAGATATTTAGACAACATTAAAACATCGTAACATTTACTACTGATGAGATATGGCCAAAGTCAATTTTTCAAGATGGCTACCTGGCAGCCATGTTAAAGTCCAATCAAACCGAAATTTGGCATATAAGTAGACGGTACCAAGACACATACTTAGGCACGGTTGAAGCATTCTAGCTACCACTATTTATGAGGTGTTGGTCGAAGTCCATTTTTCAAGATGGCTCCCTGGCGGCCATATTTGACGTCGAATCTGACTGAAATTTACTATACATTTATATGGTACCTAGAGACATATTTTGACAAGGTTAAAACATCCTACCTACTCCTATTTATAAAATGTGGGTCAAAGTCCATTTTTCAAGATGGCTTCCTGGCGGCCATATTTGAAGTCCGATCGGGTTGAAATTTGGTGCACTTGTGCAGGGTGCCTAGATATATCTTCACACCAAATCACAACACTCTATGTCAAATAGCCATGAAATGTGCCACCAAACAGTGAATTTTGAACTTTGACCTCTGTGACCTTGAAAAGTAGGTCAAATCAAAAACCCGGGATTTATGTGATGTAGTCTCATCAGAGGAACCCACCATAAAAGTTTCGTGGTTCTAGCTAACAGCGTTCAGGAGATACGGCCGAAAGAAGGTTTTCACAAAGCGCCCCCTACAGGCCAGAGTGTACAAGCAGCGGCGCTAAGTTTTGGTCCAGAGATAGTTTTTACCATAGGGTACCTGTGCACCAAATTTCAAGTTTGTAACCCAAGCGGTTTAGAAACGTGCCACCCCTGTTAACGACGCCGGACGACAGACGACGGACGACACACCATGGGAGAAGCTCACCTCACAGAGGTGAGCTAAAAACGAATTGTGAGTGAAAACAGCTCTCATAAGAGACACCTTTATTGAATCACCCACTATAGTTTAAGTCATTGGAACTCGATGGGCGTATGTCAATCAAACTCCAAGTAACCGGACAACATTGGACTTAGGGTTTACTCTAAACGGTCCAACGCACATTGTTTTCTAACCAGCTGAACCTTGGTTCGAAATAGAACTTACAACCAGGCCTTGATTCGAAATTGAACACAGGCATAGGCATGGGATTGGCTGGAAGCGTCACGTCAATAAAACGCATTTCAATAGTCAAACTTCACTAACAATACCAGGTCTGCCTGACAACCAAAGGTCCTCCCATCGAGCTCCAGATGATTTAAACGTACTATAGGTATCCGCCACGGATTACTGACAGCTATGTACGACAACGATAAGAGCAATGCATAATGCACACATGGGGATATTAACGCAGGGGTTTAGTTAACATTTTTGGATGGGAATTCATGACATCCTTAACCCAAAAACCAGGAAGTATTGGGGCTTTTCTTGGAAGTCTATATGTACTTCATAAGCTTAAATACATTAGAAGTTTAAAATTGTTTGGAAGTACTTGACTTCCCGGAGCCTAAAATTCCGAAGTATTTTGACTTCCGTGACTTCCAAACTCCCTCTAACTAAACCCCTGTAACGTACGTAGTAGTCAGTCATCTGTGGTGGATACCTACTAGATCATGAATGCAGATTGATCTGTTCATGTTTTGTCACATCAAGTCATCAATATGCATCAAATTTGGGCGAAACATAGGAAAAGTCATGAAGCTTAATACAAAACCCTGAAAAGCGATCATGCCATGCTAAAAATAACATTGATCGATATTACTAACAGTTGGGTGACAACAGAATCATTGAACTTCATGCCTAAACAAACAAAACAAGAGCTACGCAGAGCGTAGCATATGCTCCTGACTGTTCGAGGTCAATGTCGACTCTCATAGTGCAAACTGTGTGGAACAGAGAGAATGTAATGCACTACCAACATTAACTACCCATTGGAGTTTTCTTCTGGGGCTTGGTGGCAGTTGGCGCTGGTGGTTTGTGTTTTGCATTTGTGTACAGGTAAATGAATGAGTGCGGACACAGGAATTTTGGAAAAATACGTTTATTATTGAGATATAATGTCCTAAGTAATTATACATGTAATGTCCTAATGTACCAAAATATTGGCACTGTACTTGCTTGGATTATTAGCCCTGTGATGGAAGTCATAGGGCATATAGAACTCCATGCAAGCTATATCTGTGACTTATATTTGTGAGTACATAATATATGCAAACTTTCAACATGATAGCTTACTAGTAGTATGTAAATACATAACATGTCAACCTTGTAATTTCGGATGAACATTGACCTCTGTGACCTTGCAAATTATGTCAAATAAAAAAGCCAAAGACTACAGTTAGATATTCCTACGATAAAAGGGGCTGTTTTGTCAATTGAGGAATCTGAGTTGTGATCCTTGAGGAAATGGAGAAAGCCATGAAGCTGCAAATTGTAGAGATTACTAGTATTCTGAGCACAACAAATAATCCCTGTAATTTGGAAGTGCATAGCTTTTTCCATTTTCCCAAGGATCACAAATCAGACTCCTAAAGTGGAATATCAAGAATTAGAGTTCAGCACAATTTCATGAGCAAGTCAATACAACCAACTTTCAACGCGATAGCTCATACCATTATGAAAATATAATAAAGCTCTTCGAAGTGTTTCAACAATGCTTTCAAAATAGGCATCATATTGCACCCAAAATTAAATCTGATGTACCAGCACATTTTGTGGGTGTACATACCCATATGCAAGATGAAAATTATCTGTCAACAGTAGCCCATGGGCGATGCGCTCAGCTGACATGAAGTGACTGAAGTTATGGAACAGAATGCCCCACCCAAGATCGCCACCTGGCAGTCATACTGGAAGATGGAGCACAACCAAAATCGATAGATAGGATCAAGAATATATTCTTGATAGGATGCATGATCTGACACAAATGACACTACACACGGCAATATGAAGCGAAATGACCAAGCCGTTCTCAAGTTATGGAGCAGAGAACAAAGTCCAAGATGGTCACCAGTTGGCCATATTGCCATTGGAAGTTGGAGCCAATGAGGAGACGAGATAAAGCATGGTGAGTTGTGCAGAAAGGCTGTTCTTGCTTTGACTTCAGTCAGCACAAGCCCATAGGAAGTTTGACATCATCCACAGACAGCATAAAATGGTGACATCATCAGCAGTGCATAGGCTATTCTTGGTTTCCAGTCAGCACAAGCCCACCTGCAATTGTAAAGGGGAAAATTTTAGGTACTAGCACATTTAATTTGAGAATTATGTACAATAAAAGTAATTGTAACAGTGAAGGAACTGAAGTTTTACAGTTGAGTGTTGTTGAGCATTTCTGTAGGACTTACCTACCAGTAGCTGAGGTGGTTGGTTTCGGTTTCATGGCAGCAAATGCGAGTTCTTTTCTGTTGTGTAGAGGAGTCAGCCATATGTGGGTTATAAGCTGGAAGAGAGAATAATAATCCAATCAGGTGCGGATGAACGATTTTTGGCAGGGGAGTCAGGGCCACTGAAGGCATTGTTGCAGGCGAGTGTCCAAGGTTCCCGTGCCGATGTGGGGAGGGCTCCCCCAGAAAATTTTTAAATCTAGAAGGCTGTTGACGTAATTTCCTGGCATCTCAGCATCAAAACAGAAGTTTTTTTACATGTTTTTGCAAATTATTTGAAAAAAAGAACAATTGGTGGTGGATAGCAGGGTGACATGATGCCCCAAAATCTCCCCTCTGGGTCTGCCCCTGCACGTGTATGGCAAGAACAGTTAGCTGGCATGGGGCTAAGAGGCACTATGAAAATGAGGAAAAGGGTAAAAGTTGATGACTAGATTGAACAATGCAAAAAGTGTGATGATATAGTTGTGAGAGTGCCTGAAGGCAGACCAACTCACCAATAGTAGGTACTGGTACAGTATCAGTTCTGTCAGAGAGCTCTGGCATTGTCTGGTTGAAGATCAGCTATGTCGCAAGAATGAGACCAGTTGATATTTTGGCAAGATTTTGCCCTGAACTTCTCCTACACATTGTGCATGTAGATGATGCAATCATACATACATGTATAGGAAAGAATTGTGAGATTCTGGCAATTTGTGTTTATGATTTTACCTTGCAAGAAAACAATATGTGCAAGTACATCGCATGTTGATGCATTCAATCAGCACTGGTGATTGCACTGCTATGACGTCTCAAGATTCTTATACAGTGGTGGTATTTTTTTATCTTGTCAGATCTGTAACATCAAGAAGCATCTTGCAATGTGGAGTGAGCATTTGCTACAATGGAGGGTTTTGTTAATTTATTCATATGTCAAAGCTTCCTATAGAAATGCTATCCACAGGGCCTTATGGTATGAGTAATAAGTTTCAGACACACCAGTTTCAAATGTACTTGTGGGTATATTTGTGAATATGTGATCAATTTTGGTATTACCATCAGTTGTGATACCATCTGGGAACATTGAGAAGGCGTTACCTTTGAAGTAGTCAATGAATTTCTGTGTTTCATTTGTAGTAGGCAACAATGTATTAATGTTGAAATCGCCAAGGATGATGGATTGGCTGGACAGATAGTCAGATGGCACAAGTTCAATGGCTTCAATCAATTTGTTGACTAGAGTCGCTGGCGGACTGTATACACCGATGACATTAATGCTTCTCTGATCCAGTAGTTTGATGGTGAAGGAGATGGTTTCAACGCCATTGTGTATGAATGCTGTGGGAGGAGATGTCACTGTTCCTTGTTTGATGAATACAGACATCCCATGAAATGGTCTTTGATTATTTGTAGGTGTTTCCATGAAATGAAATGCTTCATATCCATGAATGTCAGTGGAGTTTGAGGTATCTGTAGAAAGGAAGCGGGTTTCCGAGCAAAAAATGACATTTGATGCTTGAGTTAGGGGATCATTTGTTACATCAAGCAGATGTCGATGCAGAGATTGTGCATTGATGTACATTATTTGGAGTGACGGTGTCTGTACTGGATGGTGAAATGATGGCGAAGTACTTCGGAGGCGTTGCATTTCTGCTTGGGCCTGTTGACTCGTGGCAATTTTCAAAGGGTCAAAGTTTTTAAGGTGTAATCCTTCCAATGTGGTAACGCGACTACAGGCAACATAATGCATGTGTGCAGCAGGAATTCGCGCATTTGTTTGGAAATCAATGACTACTTCTTGGAGTGTGTCACCTTGGGCTCTATGTACAGTTTTTGCAGATGATGGTTTCAAGGGGAATTGATATCGTAGGACTTGTCCAGCTTTGTATTTTCCAACAGAAAATTTACGAGAAACTGGTGTTATAGGAGTCCACATTTTTGGTATAGATTTGGAATACAAATGGGTATTTTTGCACCTTGTGTCTTTGGCAACTTCGTCATTGTCAAATTGAACCCAAATAATTCCTTTCGCTTTGTTTGGTTCTTGGAGACTTATTTGCTTGATTGTACATGATGCACCATTTGTAAGACCTTCATCTACTGCAATGTTCAATGAAATTTCAAATTTTGAATTGACAGCTACCTGCAAAGTGGAATGGAGTTGCATTGTTTTGCGCATGTCATTTGGTACTGTCTGAAGGATTTTTCTGGCAACATCTTCAGAGCATCGGCCAATAACTTCATCAATGGCAGAGATTTCTGCTTTGTGTTCTACTGATGTCTGGTATACCTTTTCATTGTGTGCATCTACTAGCGCATTTTTGGTGAATAAATGCTGAGTTTGTGAAGGAAATTCTTCATCAGCTGGAACCTCTCTAGATTTCAGTGTTTGAACATCTTGGTCAGTTTGATTGCCTTCACGTAGTCTATTAAGCAGCTGAGCTAGGTGTACACTATCTTTCTGTCGTATGATTTCAGTTAATTCTAGCATTGAGAAATGAGTCTGCCACAAATTCTTTGAAAGAATGTGATATCCTTTGCTTGGGTTCAAGAATACATAACTATCACAAACAGGTTTCAGCTGAAACAAATCGCCAACAGCAATGATGGATTTGTTACCAAAATCTATGGAAGATCCAGTGATATCTTGAAGCCGTTTGTGAATGAAGTTGAGCATTCCTGAACCAACCATGGATATTTCATCTATAATGATTACTTTGACCTGAGCCATTTTAACTCTTAGTGTATTTAGCCTGTCTGCATCAAGCCCTCGGTAATCATAACCTTGACTAACTGGGATACAGAATGTTGAATGAGCAGTGTTTCCTTTGATGAGATAGGCTGCTTTACCAGTTGGTGCTACAAGGATAACATGAGGAAGGTCAGGATTTATTTGTGGTTGAGTTTTGTAGTATTTCACCAGAGTTTGATACAAAGCATTGGTAAGATGTGTCTTTCCCACACCAGCTCCACCACTGATAAATTTATAAATGGGTGTATTCTCTGTTTTCAAGTGGTGAACAATATGCATGAGGTACTGACGTTGGGTAGAAGTAAGCGAGCGCATTAGTTTTCTGTATTCATGATCATGGAGTTCCTTTGTAGCACGTAGTTCTTCCTGAATGTTTGTAGGTAAACCGAAATCTTCAGCCAGATCATAAGCAAATGGTGTTTGATTTTTTTGAGGAGAATTGCCGGCTTGTTCTTTGTCTTCTCTTTCTGCTTGTTGTGCAGATGGTGCAAGTTGATCCCATGTTTCATCAATTGAATCTTGAGCTTTTAGTTGTTCATTGGCCAAGTCAACATCTCGTGCATATTGTTCATATTGCATTCGTTGGGAAATGATGGTGTTCTTCAACATTTCATATCTTTCCTTGTATGAGTTACACTGACCAATTAACTGATCTTCGTTTCGCCAATTTGTGTAAAGCATCAGCTGTTCGCGATAATGCTTTTCAGGCTCATGTTGTTCACTGAAGTGAACAGTCCGTAGAATGAGTGGTTTGGTACGTTTTTTAAGTGTACTAGAAATGTTTTCTTCTTGAGACTGAGACAAATTATCAATGTCATCATCGTTTTCTGGATCAGATTCTTCAGCCAGAAAGTCTACACTGCTTGGTTTGCTGTTTTTGTAGTGTTTGTGAATTGGTGTGTACCATGCTGCATATTCTGCGAGACAAATGTCCTCTAGCTTTGATGGTCTTTGGGAGTACCTTTTGAGGAGACCACTAACCTCAATGTTTGTATCATGGTCATCCATATCTTGTAAGACAGATGAAGGTTTCAGAAGTATTACACGTTCTTCAGGTGGACTTGTATTCACAAAAAGGCATTGCCTTGATGCTTTCTTCATTGGTAGGCCTGTGACAATGTATGCAGCCTCTTGTGCACAAATTTCCACAGCATTGACAAATTTGGAACCAATTGCTTTGACTTGTTGTCGAACGTTCGATTTGTTTTGCTTCTGTTCTTCACAAGCTTTTCGGAGCAACTCGCTCATTCCACGCTGTGATTTGATGACATAAGAAGCTACATACATTGCACAGGCATATGTATCTGTAATAAATTGGACATCAATGTTGGCTTTCCAAGCTTTGAGCAGAAGTGGATTGTATGCATTCACACAAATTTCAGATGGTTCTCTTTTAAGAAAGACAGTTGTGCGTTTCAAACTTGACCGTACTGCATTGATATACTGCTCCTCTGACATCTGTAGAAACTGAAGAAATTCTGTGAAGGACATATTTGTGTTGGCTGGATTCTTTTCAAAGTCTTTCAAGGTTTTGGTAATTTTTTGCCACATTGCTTTGCACTGCGTGACATCTATATCTTCTGATGGATCAATTGGTCTTAATACACGTGTACATGGCATTGGAGGTAATGGATATCCGAATCTGCATGTTTTTGTCATGCCATTCTTGCATTTCTTGCATGTGTGTGAATGGTGATGTGTTTGAAGTTGCACCAATTCATACATGTCTGTGCCTGGAGCAGGTTTGTGACAGGTGATAATGCTATCAATGAATGATATAACTTCATCATCTGAATTTTCATCAATTTTGGGAGCATTTTTTATCCAAAGTAGTGAGTGGATATGTGGACTTCCTCTATTTTGAAATTCGACTCGATAAAAATAGTCATCCATTTTTCCAAGGGGTGCAACTGGGCTGGGGAGGAATTTTTGGAAGAGTAGGTTTACTTTGTGGTTGAAGTGCCTAGCACATGTAATTGGATCTAACTGAATGAGTCTGCATATTTCTTGCCAGGTTAAAGCTTTTGCCTGTTCATCTGTGATAGTAACACCATCAATAACTTGGGATAGAATTTTGAGTAAGTCTGTCCATTTTGTTTCTGCAGCAGAGCAGCTTACAAATAAAGTGGCAGGTCCCAGACTTCTTATCATTGCCATAAGGTCTTTGTTTGCCCGTTCAAAATATGGAGGAGATCCACGAATTGTACTGAGTATTTTGTACCCTTTATCTTCATGTATCATACTTGCAACAGTTTCAGGATTTTTGACATCATTTGCTTCAAGTTTTTTATTGCCCAATTTAATTTTTCGCAGAGCTATATTTGATTTGTCAATTAATTGCTTCATTTGAAGTTTTTTGGTCTTGAAGAAGAGGTTATCAACATTTTGTGCCACTCTTCGATCTAAGTTTCTGCATTCTGATTTACATATGTTGGTATATGTAACTGGTGTTGTTCGTTCATCATTGTCAGGCCGTGCTTGTCCAAGGAAAATGTCTGGGAAGGCCAGTTCTTCAGAATGAACATCTGTAAAAATGCTGACAGGATGGTTGTGTTGACCTGGGGCAATACTATAAACTAGGTCTTTTTCATTTGATTCAACAAAATCAGGTGATGTTAACATTGTATCTTGATTACCAGCTGCAGGTAACAGTTCATCATCATCATTATCATCATCACTATCAGAATCTAATCTTGGCCTACCAGTCTCAGTACTGTCATCATTAGAATTTTGGTTATTGTTGAAGTCCCATGTGGAATTGAAGGTTATTCCAAGTGCTTTGTACAGTTTCCCATTTTTTATGAGGTACTTGGCTGCGGATCGAAGTTTTTCAGGACGCACATTCTGAGAGATGAGGAAAGATTTGTATTTCAGATTTCTTTTCAATTTCAGGAGAATTGTGTCAGTATCATTTGGCAAACGTGGTAGGGATGAAAGAGTAGTAGAAACATCGCATGGCACATTGACAACATTTCCATCGATCTTATATTGTCCTCCTCGAGGCGCTTGGTGCAACTTCATGAATGCTAATCGTGGTGCCAATAGTCGCCATTCTAACTTCTGTAAATCCTGAAGATCTTCTGGAATTTGGGGAAATGCATTTCCATTATATACTGAACATGGTGGAACTTTTTTCTTTTTGATATGTGTTAAGCATGTTTTACAGATGTATTCTTGTTTGTCATATGATAGTTTGTTAGTGAGACATTTCTGCAATAGTTCTGAGGTGAAAGTTACTGCTTTTACTTTCTGTACACTATGTCTGTATAGAAGCTGATGACAAGCAGAGCAAATATATACAGGCCCCTTGGCCACATCAAGTTCAAAGTTTTTTATAAGCTGTTCTGAAGAATGAGCAATATTCTGCTTCCGTTTTCGGTCTTTTTCTTTTACTTCAGGTCTTTGTTTTCGCCTTCTCTCCTTTGCTTTCACTTTGTCTGTTTGTTTCCGCCTTCGGTCATTTTCTTTCACTTTGTCTTTTTGTTCTTTAGTGTGTCGTTTTCTGCACTGAGCCTGACGTTTGTTTTGTTGTTCTTTCTTTCTTGTAATTTTGTCACTGTTCGGGCACAGTTTTGGTTTCTTAGTCTGATTTGTGTTTTCTGAAGTTTCCTCGAAACTGTCAGTAAGAGATATTTTCCGTTTTCGTTGCTGTCTATATTCAGCGTTTTGGAGACGTTTTTTTTCAAGGAAACTTGACTTGTCTTTTATTTTTTTATAATACCTGTGGCTTCTGTTGTTTGTGCAACTACGTTCAAGTTTGACCTCATCTGTGGCAGCATGGCCTTGTCTGACAGTTGTATTACACAATAATGTCTGATTGAACAGTTCTTTTTGAAGATTTTGATGCATTGCAATGTTTTCATTGCGGACCTTCTGTTCATTTGCAGGGACAATATTTTGAGTGGGCATGACTGTCAAAACAACATTGAAATGATCAGCATTGTTACTAAGATAGATGTTATTCTCTTTTTCAGCAACAGTATTCAATGACGATTTTGGGAATCGAAGCCAACTGTTGTAGTTTCCAACACGAGGTCTGTAAATGTAAATGTCGGATTGCAACAACTTTGCTGCTGCAGCAATTTCAACCTCAGTTGCCCATACACCACACTGAAGCATTTTTGATTGCTGAAGATATTCTGAACCATTGCTATTGAAGGGATGGTGTTTCTTGATTGTTTGGCAAATCATGTATCTCATGATGAAGTGATAGTCTTGATTTCCGAAGACTATGAAAGAAAGGCAACGGAAAAAACAGTTACCATCTCCCAAAATTGTTTGTAGTTGAAGTGGTTTCTTGTTATTGAGAATTTCAGCTTTGCATGTTGGCGTGTGAAGGAGAGAAAGAGAAATATTCTGCATCATTTGTGGATACAATTGACCCAGACAAGTATATTTCATCTTTTGCCATTTGTCTGTTGGTGGAGTAAACCAAAATAGTTGTTGCAATGACCGAGTCTGATTAGAATTCATCAGGTTCAAAGGCGATGCTGAATGTTGAAAAGAAGGGTGTTGGACATCTGGCAAACGCAGAAGAGTGGGTGATACATGTTGCTCATTGTTGACTACTCTCTTTTTGACTGCTTGTGCATAGGTGATGCCTGTTGGATGCGTCAGCATTTTTATTGAATTTGCAGTCAAAACTGGATGTTCAACCCCAGCCAAAGCTGGATGTTGTTTATGCCCAGCCAAAGCTGGATGTTCATGCCCAGCCGAAGCTGGATGTTCAAGCTCAGCCGAAGCTGGATGTTGTTTATGCCCAGCCGAAGCTGGATGTTCAAGCTCAGCCAAAGCTGGATGTTTATGCCCAGCTGAAGCTGGATGTTCAAGCCCAGCCGAAGCTGGATGTTCAAGACCAGCCGAAGCTGGATGTTCAAGCTCAGCTGAAGCTGGATGTTGTTTATGGCCAGCCGAAGCTGGATGTTCAAGCCCAGCCGAAGCTGGATGTTCAAGCTCAGCCGAAGCTGGATGTTGTTTATGGTCAGCCGAAGCTGGATGTTCAAGCCCAGCCAAAGCTGGATGGTTGTTTAGCCCAGTTGAAGCAGAGGCTTTAGGCTTCGCCACGCCATGTAGATCACTAGGTGCATCGTGTGGCAGGGTGACATCTGGTTTTGATGCCCTGGAGGGGTTTCTTACAGCTTGTTTAGCAGATTTTGCAGATACGGTCATTCTACCCCTTTTGTACTTCACCATGATGTGAACCTAGAGAAAAAACCAAATGAGATGTCATTTGTTTAAAATATTAATTGTTATTAATTGTTATCCCCATCTACTAATTTCAAATGAATGATTTCGTCACTTCATCACAATTTAAGGAGTAATGACCATAAATGTATTTTTTACATATCGCCCCCTGGTGGAAAGACAGGGAGTTGGATCAGAATCCAAGAGTGCTGTGCACATTAGTGGATGAGTACGAAAGTTTCAAACTCCTCCATCAGGCCTTTCAATTGCATGGTAACATTTACCCTCTATTTTTCAGGCCATTCTGGGACACTTTTTTATTCATTGTTGCATTTGGGGACATTGCGGGACTGAAACTGACTGGGAATTAAAAAGTCAAAAAACTTTTCTGGCCAGTCAGTGGTACATGTTTAGGCAGAGTAATCATTTCCATTTTCAAAATGAGTGTCTAGTGCCATCGGATGCAGTCTGCTCTTGTACAGGGGCCTAAAATTGGACCCCAACAGGAATCCATGCTAAATCAACAGCATGGAGAGATCAATCCTTCCCATACCAGCAATAGCCTTGGCATGTAGAGGGTTAATCTCCCAGACTGGACCTTAAACTCAACAACCAGCTGTGCCTATTCACATGGAGTAAGCCGAGGGCTGGGATTATGATTGAGTAAAATGACCAACAAATTTCTTCCCTGAAATAAAAATATTCAATGCATCTTCATGCCCATAAACTCTCCCATTCAACCTCAGATTTAGTTCTCAGTACTGCCACTATGAAGTGGTTGTGGCGCTGTGTTCGCACATGGCAATTCATCATTCATAAATTATTGACTTTTCACTGGGTCAGTGACCATGCGGTCTGCTGGGCTGATTGCGGGAAATTGCTGATGCAGATGGGTATGCGAGTATGGGGAAAGAGACAATTCAAATCATTTTATTTGCAGGAACTTTTATTCATTGCCATTGGGGGGGGGGGGGTTAAGGGTATTTTGGGGACATTCTGAAGGCCTTTAATTTGGGGGACATCGAAAATTCCTACACCATATAATCGTGTGAAAAGCATGTAATTGAGAGGCCTGTCCGTTGAACGGTCTACGAGATAGCACTTTTGTTTGGATGGACAGCCGGACTGACAGCAGAGGAGCTAAAACAATATTTCCCCACTTTTTAAAAAAGCTGGAGATAATAAAAATTGATGAAGTTCTGTTGCTTAGTTCAGGAGAAAAAGGAGATTTTGCGAGTTTGACTTAGGCCTCCTGGTGGCAAAGTCCAGAATTAGATTTCACTGAAATTTCCTCAGGAAGTCACTAGAGGTAAATACATACAAAGTTTCAATACAATAGCTCAGACGATTATCAAAATATAGCCCTTTTAAGTTTTTCACAAAACGCCCCCTACCTACCAAAATAAAAAATTTAGGAATTGCATCACACCCTACCAGCAAAAAATATGTTCACGACTGAAGAAAAACATGAAGACGCTAATGCATACAAGTACCGGTAGACCTAACAGTATTAGGCAGTTCTCTGCATAGCCAATGAAGCCATGACAAAATTCTTCAGACTTCAGAGATTGGGTCATAAAAATGTTGTAAAATTTTTTGACAGATGACATACATGTATGTAAAAATTGTCGTGGGTATTTTGTTATGTATGTACGCCTGTTTTTCAAATTGACAAACGTAGGCCTAGTCGTTGGCCTATTACTCAGTGTTGAATAAATTCCGCTTTGGCGTGCCATACAATCACGACAACCTCGACGCAACATTTTCGCTCGACTTCTTGGTTGGCCACGCCAAGCAGAATTCCTCAAAGGCATAACAAAGCAGTGAAGGCTTTTATCTGCATGCATGCCATGTGACGATGTTTATCTGTAGGCCTATATACGAACAAGTTACAGCTGACGAAAGTGGGACATTCGCCAACCTTCTTCTGAACGATCTGTGATGGCCATGATGATAATGGCCGAGGCCATCCATCACTTCGCATGACACAGCGATTTCACTCGCCACAGACATGAAAAAGGATACCAAATTTAGGCGATGTGTGTAGGCCTAGGTACATGAATAACTCTCGCCAGAAACTTACCTTATAACTCCAAGGTGAAAAACGTAGGGCCAGCTAAAATCCAAGTCTGAACTGTCACACACGTGCACCTGATCAGCTGATTCAGCAGTCTGAGAGGCTGATTACATGGATTACTACGCGCACTGGGATCATGACGACGGACGGACTGCATCAAAATTTGGGTCATTTAAATAGGCTTCGTACCAATGATAAAGTTACAAAAACTTGCATCATTACATTTATTTATAACTATCGAAATCGCCAACAAATATAAACCTTCCACTCTTTGATCAGGCCAAGGCCGATGAACGGGCCTATATCTCGTCAGCGGCGATGTCTATTTACATCCATTATGTGAAGAGACTGCTCATCAACCTCGGAGTTGAAATGGCGCAAGGAATGCGGCAAACTCCCAAGTCCAGTACTGATCATGGAAGAGAAATCGGGCAGGGAACCACTCGGATTGATAGCGTAATTTGTCTTCTAATCAGCGAATATCATTAGAATATCGCAAACAGTGCGGTTCTCGCAAAATGCGCCAAAGTTTCTGCGAAGTCGCACTGGCTTCCCATACCCAGGTGGCCATAACGCATATGCGCACATGCTTCCCGCATAGAGTTTACGTACCTGGAGCCGAGGCGTCGCACTTTTCTTGAAAGCGTGACGGAACGGAATCGCGAAAACATAGGCCTAATGCTCCAGACTCTTTAGAGTCAGGAGCATAATAAAAACAAATCACATCTTTTAATGGAGTGTAAACAGTAACCAAGGTCAGTATCACTGAGAGACTTCATACTGTTGCTAATAGGTGGCAGTGCTGCATGACGAGGCCTGGACTGGAAGAGACTATCATTCCAAAAGAGTGCAGCAGCTGACGGGTCCAGCGTCATGACGTCCTGCACGTCATTTCATGATGTCTTGAGGTGAGACAAAAAAAATCAAATTGTTTCACGACGTCATGATCGCTGAAACAACTGTGACCCGTTCTGGCAAAACCAGGCATCTGTCGCTCTTAGCTTGGCAGGTTGAGACCAAATGTCTGTCAGTTCCAATATTGTCTGTCTGTTATGAAATCTGAAACAATCTATTTCTTCCATTCTCTCCTGGTGTCATCTTAGTTCATTGAGGCTCATCTTCTGAGCGACATATGCCTGGTTTTGCCAGAACGGGTCACAACTGGATTTTTTTTCGAGTTGTGTCATGACATGGCGTTCAGAAATGATGTGCGGGACTTCATGACACTGACCCGTCAGGTGCTGCACTCTTTTGGAGTGACATCATCTACTGAACCAGTGATCTCACAAGAAACAGGTGTGAATGTCTCCAGTGCACTAGACCCCTTGGTCATCTGATTCATTGGTATCACTTGATGTGACAGCTAAAGACGGATCAGTAAAAAGTGAATTCAGCTATCGGTTGAGGGTACACAAAATGACGGGAAAAACATTGAACACTGGTCACATTGAAAACAGCATTGTAACACTCAAAGCAGCATGCAACAAAATTGTTGCTGACATGACACTTTTACCAAAGCCAACAGAGATATCATGCCACATTGGTGCGATTACCTCTCTGTGACTCGTGTTGTTGGAGTTGAGAACGATAGTCCCAGCCAACGGCAGACTTGTCCTGTCTGTCCATCTGGAGGCCATACCGGCCTCCAAAACCTTTTGAATAGTCTGAAAGTGTACAACTTGAGGGTTGAAAATGGGAAATGAATGGAACCACAGGGCTTTCATTAAGCCTGCGTATGGCGTCTATTACGCATGTACAGTGGAACCTCTCTATTAAGGACACCTTCGGGACTGACAAATGCTGTCCTTAATAGAGAGGTGTCCTGATTACAGAGGTTGAAATGAATAGAAATGACCAGTTTGGGACTGAACATTGGTGTCCTGATTAGAGAGGTGTCCTCCTGGCAGAGGTGTCCGTTAAGGGAGGTTCCACTGTAAACTACGGAAATGACGCAAACATAAACAACTCTGAAGTCTCAAAAACGCAGGTAAATTCGATGATACGCTGATAGAGAAAGTGTGGAAGTCCCATCTGTATACTCAGTCTCCATTTACGCCAGTAGGACCCCAGCTGACGCAGGTATCAAGATATTGCAAGTCGCGCCAGCCAAATTTTCTTCAACCACACCCAATCCTTGCTAGCGCAGCTGAAGTAACTGGGGATTCCCGTCGCCCATGGCAACTACGCACTCCTGGTTCGCGCATGATACGGAATAGCAGCATACGAAGGGAAGATTTGACCCCAGCAAAATATAACAAGAAGTCATGACCCCCAAAAAGAATTCCTGGAAGTCTAAAGATCTCAGCATCTTCCCAAATTGACTTCCATAAAAAAATTGTGGAAGTCATGACCCAGGTGGGGAAAATGTTAATGAAAGCCCTGAACTATAACTGCTGAGGTTGTGGGCCTCTAAAGAATGGTCTTTGCTCAACTCTCTCTGTCTCACAACTTACCACACTGTTACTTCATAGCCCTTTCCAACTGTACCCCGGTGCTTTACGATATTTCAAAGATTCACAAAGACCAGAGATGAGACTGAGTTCAGATCAAAACCGCAGAAGGCAGTCGTAGGT